>JAJJMA010073164.1:0-36853 GCA_023529015.1 Papaver nudicaule
TCAAATTCCAAACTCCTTTATCTCTTAGATGGACTTGTGTAAAACATAAATACCTTTTGTGTTCCATTTAACGATTCTCAATGAGTCAATAAGATAAGATTATCTCTAGTATGTTGGATTTCTATCTTGAAGTGTTTCTGATCCAACAAAACACTTGGCAGATAATTCTAAAAAAGAATTCCAATTGAGATTAATCTCTATTACTTGGTTGGCAAGTTTAGGGTTTCCTTAACTTGTGGGACAAGTAATTGATTGCTTAATTCCAAAGCAACCTATCTTATTGAGTGCTATAAATAGAGGTGTCTACGGACAAATACCGCAAGCATCAAGCATACGTGAAGGTCCTTAGGGAAGGTAACGTAAACTCTTTTCACTTCGGTGAATGCTTGTTGTGGTATAGTCATCCTCTATAGGTTGCAGCTCCTCTGGGAACTCCCTACGACTATAAAGACTTCTCTTGAGAGTTGGGAAGCACAGGTAGGAGATTGAAACCATCTTTGGTTGAAATCGGATTAACCTGTAACCTTGGTAACCTGATCACGTTCTTGTCTATTCTAAAGTCCGTCTCTTCTGATATACGGCTATTCAAGAACTGATACGTTACTCAACAAGGTTGGAAAGGTAGCAACGCACGGTTGCACTCGGTGTTGTAAGACCTAGTTGGCTCCAGTTATATAAGTTCCTTAAGTGGTTCTTCGTGTATAACTGAGGTAGATTTGAATTGGGCATTGCTTACTTGGTTTGCGTGTCAGCCCTGATTCAAGAAGTAGATTTCCGTATGACCTGGATCTAGCAATCCGAAGGAAGTCATCTTGTTTATGGTAAACTGATAGAGGACAGTTACACCATAAGTCAACAGTTTGGTTTAAAACCCAGTATTGCTGACACAAGCCTTTGACAGCGGTCAAAGCAACTCCTAGGCCTGTAACGGACGTCAGCTAGGGGAATCAAGTGTGTGACGATCTGTGGGGGATCCAGAGACGTAAGAAAGGCGACAGTAGCCAATTCGCTTGGAGGGCTTGAGTTGGTCTCTGCTACATCCCAGACCGAAGTCTTATAGTAGGCTAGTGTTTGTAGTCAGTTTGTACTGGGCGGTGTTCAAAACTGGACGAGGTCCCGAGGTTTTTCTGCAAGGCAGTTTCCTCGTTAAAAAAATCTCTGGTGTCTTGTGTGCTTTTACTTTCCGCATTATATCTCTGATTGTATAATTAAAGCACCAAGTAGTACGTTATTGCCTAACTGTCGAGATTACTCCAGTTAGAGGTTTGGATATTGATTTTTGAGATCGTCCAGACTTTTACCATAAGACTCACGAGCCAAAACGAATAGTTGGTAGTATTTCGGTACCCCTTCTTTTTCAAGAGTTCTTAACTTGAACTTGCGCTTAATTATAACAAATCTTTTTGGGGAGCGTGGTTGTGGAATATTAGGAGAAAAGTGTGTCTATATTTTTCCAAAGATGAATCAACTTAGAGATCATTGTTCTGATTTCCTAGTTATGTCATCTTAAACTTGGTATGCGAGTACTTAGCTTAACCTATCCTCATAGGTTTATGAAACCCTAGTCTCGAACTACTTTGTCATATTTTTGTGACAAATAGGGGATAATACATATGGTTTTTGTTCTTGTGGTGCATAACCATAGGGGGAGAACATCATGTGCTTACTTGTTGTGCTTTTTCAAAGTATCAAGTAAGGGGGAGTAATTAAAGCTGAGAAGAAGCTTCATATCAGGAATGAGTAGAATCACTTTAAAAGTTTTGATACACAGACTTTAAAGTTTGCTCAGATTCTTACTCTTTGCACAAACAACATGTGGGAATAGCATATTAACCCATGTAAGCTTGAGCGTACCTTCGTGGTTGTTTGAGCTGGATATGTTGTAGCTGCTGTCTACGGATTCATCAACAAGAGTTAAACGAACACATCAAGACTCAAGGGAGAAGTTGAAGAATTCAAGAAATCAAGATACATTTGGTTAGTACTTAATTGTATATCTTTTGAATCCATATGTAAATTGGTTTTGTCACTAAAATTGACAAATGGGGAGATTGTTAGGGCATTGTCCGGTCAAACCCACTAGCGTTGGTATGGCAAGCTGGTTGTCAGTTTTAGGTGTCAAAACACAATTCTTGATTTAGCCTACTAGAGTTTAGATTTCAGAATTGGGATATGGAGTAAGTAGTAGAGACCTTGAAGACGAAGACTGTGAAGACAAAGAAGACATCAAGTATTCTTCATCGACAAAAGGTTAGTAGGAGTTATGACTTTTATGGAAATTCTTCTATTCTACTTACTTTATCTTTCGAAATAGTCGGCTACTTTAGCAGTGATACTAATAGCGATTGGGATCGTGTTCTTGTCTACATGACCATGAGTTATGTTGGTATTTGTTCCCACGAATACTAAGTTTACAAGAATGCATGAGATAGATTCGATACCATTTGTCCATTGCAATGGTTTGCTTGCAAATCACTTGTTGGATATGGGTGAATCTAAAGGAGTACTCTTGAGCAAGAGTCCAGTGGATTATAGCTGAGGGCGTATAACACGTCTAAGTACTGGTCCAGCCCAGAACATCCAGCGGATCCAAGTTAAACCCTAATCTGGAAAACGACGGTTCCCGAAACGTACGGTGAACTGAGACTCGGAATTTCTCCTGAGTTCCAAAGTATCAATTTGTACGCGTACTAGTACGTGAACCTCAGATTCGATGCATTTGGTCGTGATTCAGATGGACGGTTTGCGAACCGTCCCAAGTGAATATTCTCTGGGATTTTCACTCGGGTTAAACTCTGACTCCTTTATCTCTTAGTTGGACTTGGTTATCACGAAATATCTTATGTGGTCCATCTAACAGTTCTCAATGTGTCAACAAGATAAAGATTATCTCTGGTCTGTTGGATATCTATCTTGAAGTGTTTATGAGCTAATAAAACACTTGGCAGATAAATGTTAAAAGATTTCCAATTGAGATAAATCTCTGTTTACTTGGTTTGCAAGTTAGGGTTTCCTAAACTTGTGGGACAAAAAACTAGTTGCTTTATTCCTAAGCAACCTATCTTATTGAGTGCTATAAATAGAGGTGTCTAAGGACGAAAACCGCAAGCATCAAGCATACGTGAAGATTCCTTTTGGAAGAGATCGTAAAACTCTTTTCACTTCGGTGAATGCTTGTTGTGGTATAGTCATCCTCTATTAGGTAGCAGTTCCTCTTGGGAATTACCTAACGACTATAAAGACTTCTCTTGAGAGTTGGGAAGCACAGGTAGGAGATTGAGACCTTAGTGGTTGAAATCGGAGTAACCTATAACCTTGGTAACCTGATCACGTGCTTGTCTATTCTACGGTCTCTCTCTTCTGATATAAGGCCATTCAAGAACAGATACGTTACATACGAGGTTTGAAAGGAAGCAACACACGGCTGCACTCGGTGTTGTAAGACCTAGATAACTCCAGTTGTATAAGTTTCTTAAGTGATTCTTCGTTTACAACTGAGGTAGAGACAAGTTGGGCATAGTTTACTCGGTTTACTTGTCAGCCCCCGCTTGTAAGTAGATTTCCGTATGACCTGGAGAAATCTGAAGGAAGTCACTTTGTGTATGTCAAACTGATAGAGGACAGTTCAAACATACAGTTGATAATTGAGGTTGCAAAGCCGGAATTATTGACACAAGCCTTTAACAACGGTTAAAGCAACTCCTAGGCCTGTAAAGGACGCCAGCTAGGGGAATCAAGTGCGTGACAATCTGTGGGGGATCTAGAGACGTAAGGAGTGCGACAATAGCCCATTCGCTTGGACGGATTGAGTTGGTCTCTGCTACATCCCAGACCGAAGTCTTATAGTAGGCTAGTGTTTATAGACAGTTTGTACTGTGCGGTGTTCAATCTGGACGAGGTCCCGAGGTTTTTCTACAGGTCGTAGTTTCCTCGTTAAAAAAATCTCTGGTGTCTTGTGTGCTTTACTTTCCGCATTATATTCTCTGATTATATAATTAAAGCAAACACAAGAAGTACGTTTTTAATAAACCTGATCGTTGTCCCCAATCCATCTATTGGATTTACCAAGACCCTGTCTTGTGTCGAACTGATCCTTTGAGATCCAAACTCAGGTTAACAGATCTGGATATTGATTTTTGAGATCGTCCAAATCTGACCATAAGTCTCACGAGCCCAAACTAAAAGTTGGTTGTATTTCGGTACCCCTGCTTTTTCAAGGTCCAATATAAACAACTCACTTACTCTCCCTAGATGTAAGCTTGGATAAAATTGTTGATTTGGTTGTATAACAAAGTATGTTATTCCCCCTTGATCAGAGCTTTTATCTTATTAATTCATTACAACACATAATGACATTTTTCTTATGACAATGCTTTTTATAAAGTCTTATTTGTTATAATATTTCTTCCCCTTACTCAGAACTGCGCTAGAACGCGTTTCGTACGCGTTCACAGTTGCAACGGATATAAGCGTTGTTTTATGAATAGTGCAACAATACTTATAAGTGTTGCTGAATTCTGTTTCCTAAAAAAAAATTTATACATTGACGTTTTTGGCTATCTTTGGAAGGTTTTTAGGGTTTTGTTTTGGGCTTCTATAGTAAAGAAATTCACTCCCAAAGGGATTCCGACCTCTAGATAGTTGGGCCAAGTAATTAGTGGACATCTCATGCTCATGAACTTGCTTGAGCCCTAAGCTAAAGTTGCTTAAACTTTAAGCTATCTAGCCATGGCTATTCACTATATATAAATGACCTATGTAACACAAAAAGATTATCCATTGTGTGTGCTACATAAGGTTGTTCTCTGTTCTTCACGAACACGAGTGAGATTAAAGACTTTGTTTGGGATCACAAAGCACAAGTTTTCAATCTTATTGATAGTTGAAAAACTTGCATCTAGGGTTATCATAATTCCTTGTCTATTCTAAGTTCTCCTCTTCTGCTATAATAACATTCAAGGATTATCGGTGTAAAGAAACCCTAGATTTGATTAATCACAATCTTAGATCGTACTCAGCTTAGGTTGGTCGAAATCCAATTTTGAAAGATTTAATCAACGATAGAAAACTTTGACGGCTAACACTTGTGTTGTAAGTCCTAAAAGTTTCACAAGTTTCAATCTAGACCTCGTGTTAAGATCAAACTTGTGTGGTAGAGATAACTAGGTGGCGTTCGTGTAAACCCTAATCCATGAGTTAAGTTTCTGAACGTACAAAACCTAGCTATACAGTTAGGTTTCTGAAAGAAAGAGTAAAAACCCTAATTGTGAGAATTTTCTTTAATAACTTCTTGTAAGTTCTTTGAAGAGAATTCATGATTTCCATTAATCATTTAGATGAGATCATCTTTCGTATTCACTGTTGAAAAACAGATTGAGTACAAACCTTTCGTATTCTTGTTGAAAGACAATCGAGTACAATTAGGCGTCCTGTTAGCGGCAGGGTAGCGCTAGTCTTCACGAAGGGAAGTGGAGCAACTCCTATGCCTGTAAAGGACATCAGCTAGGGGAATCAAGTGTGTAGGCTTATGCGGGAGTCAAGAGATGTAGGAGCACAACAATGGCTGAGTTGCTTGTAGGGTTAATTCAGTCTCAATACATTCCAGTCCGAAGTCTGAGAGTAGGCTAGCGTCTGTATCCATTTAGTACCGAGTGTGTTCAAACTGGACTAGGTCCCAGGGGTTTTATGCCTTTGCAGTTTCCTCGTTAACAAAAATTATGGTGTCTTGCTTTACTTTACCTTCCGCATTATATTATCTCTGATCGATATAATTTAAGTATCGCAATTGTTATACTCTTTGAGATTAACGAGAACTCGTTCTTGTTCAGATTCGGTTCTTGAATAAAGATCTCAACTCAGGTTACTTGAATATTGATTTGTAAGATCGTTCAAGTAAAATAATCAACATACGTTCACGAAATTAAAAGTTGGTGGTATATCTCGGTATCCCCTCTTTGACCTATCACATTCATTGTCAATCTCCCACTGCTCCATATTGAAGTACGACGTTTGGTTCCTCAATAGACGAGTGGCGTTCGCATGATCCTACGAGATATAAATTTATTATTAACATATAATCAAGAAGCTAAACATAACTTAAATAAAAATTTAAGGACGAAGTGATTACTACGGTAGAGTAGATTGTACAAGCCCACGAGGTTTCACATCCAGAAAAAACATTTCCACCATAAGCCGGTACTCCACAGGGTCCGTATCTAGGGTCTAGCTGTTGGATATTTTCAACAAACCTTTAATTTGTAGTCGCGGGGGTCTAGGGGGCAGCACACCCTAGCAGAGTGCGAGACATCGTCTCGTAGAAACTTTTCTGTTTTAGGGTTCTAATTGACAGTTAGAAAACTGAACAGAAATGTCGTTTCCCAATAGACACCATTGATGTCTATTGATGAAGAGACATGTCCATTCGCACTGAATAGATGCCTGTTGAAGATGAAGAGACATCTTCAACGGATGCAAATCCTCTATAAATAGCGTTCTAGTTTTCCATTCAAAACATATCTTACTCTCTCTGTTTTATCTCTAACAAGCATCATCAGAAACAATCAATTGTGTGTTCTTGATTGGGTCAAGGTTGTACAAGACTTGAACTCAATTTCTGTCGTAGGGCTTCAAGTATCCTGAAGGCAATATTCAGTGACCTGTTGTACTCGCCAATTTAATTGAGAAGGGTCGAATAATTGTCGAAAAGAATCTATTACTAGAGCCTTGAACCCAAAGACGACAATTCTTTTCTCACCCTCTGTTTTAATACCAAATTTCCAACACTAGCATCATCTCTGGTAGGGGTATGTGTGAATCCCGCCCCTTCTTCTTTCCTTTCCTCTTTCCTTTGAGTTGTTCTCCATCACCACCTCCTTCATCATCATCGCCTCTTTCATCATCAAAACCAACTACATCCAATCCTAATACATCATCACCTACCTCAACAGCCTGGAATTCCTCTAATTGCATTTGGTATACTTCTTGTAGAATATCATCATCACCCATCAGAACATTACCATCATCATCGAAGTCCGAAATAGAACTGGTACCTCTTTGGAATCGATTATGATAGTCAACAAAATGTAGACCAAAAAGTTGCACTATGGGTGAAAATATCATCCACATATTTATTTGTCCAGAAGGAATCCCCCGAATTTGCGGTGTTGGCTGTGAAGTTATCTATCAGATGACTTTTATTTTTTCTAAGTCATCCCATGACCGGATGTAGTTGATTTGTATTTTGTTTAGATTTTTTTTTAGCTCCATTTTATGTCAAAAATGACTTCATGTCCAACTGTGACATTTTTTTTCCCCATCATTTTAAACTTCCATGGTGGGTTTTGCCTCCACTCAATGCTGAGGGTCCCCATATATGTGAATGCTCCTCGAGTACCATGGGGGTTGCCCTTAAGCACAATTAAACCCTATAATTTCAGAATGTTTTACTTAGCTGAGATTAAAAGTAGGGAGTTCTCTTAATTCTTAGCGTTCCTGACCCCACCTAGAAAAATTATAACCAATCAGAAAAATATACAATATTTTCCCTAAAATTTTCACGGAAGAAAACTTATCCAACCCTAGACTAAAATTCCCCTGTTCTCTTCTTCTCCGCCTCTCTTTCCTGCCTCTTCATCTCACGTTTTTTTTTTACTTCTAATCTTTCAAAAACAATCGCACCTTACGGAAATACAGTTTTATTGTACAGCAAGGTAAGTTCTTATTTTCTTTTTGTTTCTCTTTAGTTGATCTGCGATTGACTTTATTTGGTTGCAATTGGTTTTTCTGTTTACTAATATTACTAAAACCAGATCCCTCCCTTGGTGGGTTTGCAATTGATTTTGATTTTGCAGGTAGAATACGATTTCCTCTTCGTAATCAACAAAATAACACAATCTGATGGTAAACCCTACCCTATTGTTCATTAATCCAACAATCTGATGGTAAACCCTACCTACTGTTCATTAATCCAAATGAGAAGCTATGGATTGAGATGGTAAGTGGGTTTCCTATAAAGCAATGTGTTCCCTACTGTTCGATGGCTAATACCTGCAGTTTTGGGACTTAACAGAACACAAAAAACGCTAGAAGAATACATCAAAATTATCTAAAAATTCAATCTTTTAGTTTTCAAGCTGTTACTACTGATCAACTCCAAACCACAGATGGTTTAACAGTTGATCAAATCACTGCTAATCAATAGCCAATACTTGACGAAACAGAAGGTGATTGGAGAAGTATGCTTCTGTTGTTGCCCAATCTATTCAATTGATCAAAAAGCGTTTACAGGTAAAATTTTAACATTATAGATTATCAAATATATATTGCTGTTAAGGTGTTTGATAAAATGAATAAATTGTGGTTGGTTATAGTTCCAGTGGAAGCAGTTAGTGATGAAGTTGCAAATGCTGACTATATAGTTGAATAAATCTGACCTTTGGGATGATCCTGTTCATGCTGGGAAGATTGGCCGTGAACAACGTTAACTTATGGGCAAAATGAAAGAAGTGAATGGGTTTGAGAGAGAATTGCTTGAGCACATTAATATGTTGAAACTTTCTAAGGAAGAGAACGATGGAGAGTTGGAATTGATGGGCACTCACTTCTTCTAGGCATGTACTTCATCTGCTATTTATTATGGTTTAAGTATTTTATGTGACAAGAAAACATTAGATATGGTCTACATGTGTATTATAACGTTCACTTCGAATTGCAGTCATCATATATGGGATGTTAATAACCTTCCTCACCCTGATTTTAGTTTTTGATTCAGTTTATTGGTTCCAGTCATTGTCACCTGTCTGGAAAGAGGGTTTTACTAGCAAAAGTGATAATCTCTTTGAGCACTGAAAGGTTCCTACTAATACTCATTGCAGGAATCCTTAAAAGCTTTACTCAAAATGAAAGCTTTACTCAAATGAGAAGAAGTGTGAAGGATAAGGAGCTCAAAGCTATGTTAGCCGGGGAACATGATCCATGATCATGTTTTATAGAGTTGCTCTCTTCATTTTTGCGCACTAGATATGCTCATGTTTTATAGATATGAAAAAAAACTCAAGTATAGGGAAAATTAAAAGTGCAGTATAAAGGATTTCAATTTGTGATGACATTTTGCAGAAACATGGTATCTTTAGCAGCTTTTTTATGAATTTGTTGATGTTTTCACCTGCCAATCGTGTTTGCTTTGTGATGACATTTTGCAGAAACATGGTATCTTTAGCAGCTTTTTTATGAATTTGTTGATGTTTTCACCTGCCAATCGTGTTTGCTTATATCTAAAAATCAGTAAGTCTATTCTTTGAAAGTAATTTTGATGTTTTCCATTTTTCATTAACTCTTTCTTCAATAAAATTCAGATTCCTTTTTTGTTTTTATTTTAGTTTGGTTGTTGATGTTATTGATTGAGGTTTTTAATTTTGATGGAGTCAAAATAATTTTGAAGATTGGTTAACTTGGCAGAAATACAAACGTTCCGTACGATGTTTATGGATCAAATGTGCAATCAGTTTGTTTCACTTAATTTCTTATCCAGGTATTGATTTCTTGATGCCCTACTTTTTGTTAATTTGATTATTAGAACATCTAATATGATTTTGGAAGCCACTATGTGGCTTTTTGATTTCTTATCAAAAGTCTTACATAATGTTTAGGCAGTGGAGAGTGAGTAACCAGGGATCATAAACATTAGAAGGAATCCCCATTATGATATTTCTTTAAAAAAATGTCTTTCTTTGAATCAATAGGTAACTTCTTCTTCTTTTTAGTGTAAACCTTTCATACGAATTTATAAATTGATGAATACGTTTTGCTTTATAGGAAACCCACTTACCATATCAATGTATAGTTTGATCAATTGATATTTTGTTAGTTAGATTGAAACTTTGGTCATTTTTTATGAAACTGGGGTTCTTTTAAGATCCCGAGTCATTAGACATGTGTTTTCTTTGCAGTGTTGAACTTGAACTTGGTTTGTGCTTTGACGATGATAAAAAATGCACACACTGCTAGCAATTAAGCTTTATAATGCCGGGAAGGTGTATATTTTGGATATAAATTAACTTCACAGTCAATTTTGAAACCAGTTTAAATCTTTAAATATATCGTCGATGTTTTCTTTAATGGGTTTGCATATGAAATAATAGGATTCTTTTGCTCTGTGGTTCACAATGGAGACATCACTGCAGTTGTAATTTCGCCGTACGGATATGTTAACGGCTTTAATTTTGTTATTCCAGGTAAGGTTAATGCCATTATACAAGTTTAATACCAATAGGAACCGCCATTCCTTCCCGACAATTGGTATCATACTCCAGCGGGATGAAATAACATTTAACAAAGTGATAGCATGAGGTAAATATTTTCAGATTTGGTTACAATTATTATTTCAAGCCTTCTGCTTTATTTCATTATATGTTTCGTTATTTGGTTACAATGTCATTTACTTTGTTTGGAATATGACCCGATACATTTGTTTTCTTTATATGTTTCGTTCAATCCAATCTCAACTGGCAACACCTTGCTCGATAGGATTTAGTCCTCCACCCTTGAGTGAACACAATATTCTATGCTCTAATATTCAATTAGAGACATTGGATCCGCATTTGTGGTGTCTTTCACAAATGTTGTTATGTTATTATCTTTCGCCGCTAATGTACAATCAATTGCAGATACCCTGCAGGAAAGGAGACATAATCTGGAAATTTAGGGCCACAAGTCAATGTCCGCCCGCCACAACTGTACAACCAAGGTAGTTGGAAACTTGGGAGATCACTGGGTGCCCAGAATGCATAAAGAACCAGACTAAGGTCTGTAAGTCTATGAGACTATATACTACTTCATTCATTCCACGTATAATTCCCATATTGGTTTTTATTTCTGTTTAAAACAAATAAATGAACCCCTAGATTGTGCTTAGGTTCCTGGTGAGATGGAGGTCCAAGAGGACACCGATATGCCTATTTTGCCGCCATGAATACCAAGTCTAAATAAGAGTCCGCTCACATGCATTTGATGTTTAGATGTTGGGGGAGGTATATAAATTTATATATCCTTTAAATAAACTAATAAAGAATCATCCTACTTAATAATTTGTGTCACTCATGTTCATTTTCTCTTCGTTTGTTTATTGGTGATCAAGGGGTTTTCAGAGGTGCTATATAGGTTATCTTAGTAAATTGATTTGCCACGTTTTTAATAGATTTTATGTCTTATCTTTGCTTAGGGTTTTGTCTGTTTTTTAGTTTCCATTTGTAATGTGGAAATAATTTCTAGAATGGGTGTGTTAATAGGTGAAGTTCTAGATTGCTGGATCCACTAGATAAACTAGACTGTTCATTAGAACTATTAATAAAAGCCTAACTATGCCTGAATTCTTTTTTGGGGTCACCATTTCTCGGTTACTCTTTGAATATTTTTTTTTTGAAAGTACTCTTTGAATATATTGTATGTTAGCACATTACCACATGGTTCACTCATGTAATCATTGTACTTGCTGTCTTAGCTCAAATGGAAGAGCACATAGTTGTCAACCATGTAGCTGTGGGTTCGACTCCGACATATGGCATTGTTATTTGAATTAAGAGGGGGTGTCATATATCATCTTGGTGGTACTTGGGAAGTCTCTGCGTGTTTGAATATATAGCTACGACCATGGTTTAAAGACTAAATGAGTACCTTTTAAAAACTGACACTCTTAGGTACTGGAATTAGGTGGAATCATTTTTGACACTGGGCATAAAGTTTAACCGGCGGCAAGGTGAACAAAACCCAACGTACTTGAGTATTCCAATAGGGTTGTACCATGTGCTTAAAATATGTGAATTTTCACCGTAACCTGTATCACTCATGTACACATATGTTTGATGTAGCTGGAAGTGAGCAGTTTATTCTATCTTTATTTTTCTTTAAATTTTGGGTTTTTCTTTTGAATGTTCATTTTTTGTACAACTTTTCCAGAATCAAAAGAAACAAAATTCTACTGCATTTTTTTCATATTGATATCAGAAGATTGAGATAAGAATAAGAAATGGAGATACGCATTATAATGGATTGGGATTACTAACTAGACAACTACTAACAAGACAACTACTTCAAGCCATCTCTAATGTGTTTCTCTGGACTATCCTATCTATCAAAAATACTCCAAAAATATATATGCAACTTCTAACCAAAGGTTTGTATCAAAAAAAAAAAAAAAAAAAAAAAAAAAAAAAAAACAAAACTTCCAACCAAAGGTTAAATGCGTACTTACGAATATCGGCTCTAAAATCACAATGCCCGGGTGCCTAATAATATGGCAGATCATATGAACCCGTGCAACGCACGGGCTTAACACTAGTCACTCTAGATACATATGCTTAACTTAAGAGCTAAAAGACTTTACCAATCTGTGGACTCGCATGGCCTGACGAGGGACCATTGAACTTTGAAGTCACGGGCATTTGCAGGGTTATTACTTTGTTAAGGTTCTGGTAAGTTGGGCAGAAATAGACAAGTCCTCCCCGACTCCCTGCACAAACGACAAACAAGATGTCATTCCACCAACAGCCACATCTTCTTCTTTGAAACAGGTCAAAATAACCAATCAGCTACCTCCGACTTGAAGATGATTTCAAGAAAAGTAGCTGTGATCGGTGCTGGTCCTGCAGGCCTGGTAGCATCTCGAGAATTGGTCAGGGAAGGTCATGAGGTGGTAGTCTTTGAACAGAATGATCGAGTTGGTGGAACATGGGTATACGACCCAAACGTCGATTCTGATCCACTAGGATTGGACCCATCTCGAACCATCATCCACAGCAGTCTCTATGATTCTTTAAGAGTTAATCTCCCTAGAGAAGTCATGGGTTTTACAGATTACCCTTTTGTTGCACAAGTTAAGGATGATAGAGACCCAAGAAGATTTCCTCGTCACAGTGAGGTCTTGCATTATTTGGAAGACTTCGCAAATCATTTTGGACTCGTTGAGTTGATTCGGTTTGAAAGTGAAGTAATTTATGTTGGATTATCGGAGGAGGAAGAGGAATTGAAGAATAGTTGGGTAGTCAGGTCCAGGAAGAAAGGTGAAGCTGGTATTGCACATGATGTGTTTGATGCTGTGGTTGTGTGTAGTGGGCATTATACACAACCAAACATTGCAGAAATTCCAGGTACTCCTTCTGTCTTGCTCCTTTGGTTTTTGTTGCACTAAATAATGATTTTAACCATGGGTGACTTGAACAAATACTAAACCTGCACTGGTATGAAGAACATCATTTGGGCAGAACCATCTATGAAAGTTCGTTCTCTCTTAAACCCTGACAACACTGTCAGAATCAGAGATGATCTTTGCAATTTGCATTAAGCCACCCTTTTTTTTAACAGGCCATTCTAATGCAAAAACAGTCGCCATTATATCTGATTTTTTTATAGAAAACTTATAATTAAGGAACCCTGCAGTCACTGATCCGGGTTGATTTCTAGAGGTTCAAACAAAGTAGGTTGGGATGACTTCGTAAATTTAGTCCTACCTGTGTGAAACGGTCCTTTTCTAGGTGGATCTTGCCTGGATCTTGGGTGTTGTAGATAATCGTGGAGTTACTTCCATTATCACGTATCTTATGAAGCTGTGTTTGTTCTAGGTACTGATGCATGGCCGGGGAAGCAACTTCACAGCCACAATTACCGTGTTCCTGAGCCCTTCAGTGGTAAAGTATGAATCACTTTATTTTCTTTCCTCGTAAGTCTATTCTGTCATATGTGCCTGTACTGTGTTACCGTTAAATCTTGTTGCTTCTGTTTTGTATTTGACTCGTACCCCATGCATACTAGTTTTGGGAAAAGTTTCTTTTATCTTGGACTGAAAGTAAGTCTTTGTTAAGAGGTAGTTAGTCTGAAGCCTAGAAGGTGCAGTGGGACCATAGAGCTCTCCTAACTTGCTGGGGGTTTTGGAGATTATTGACGCAAACATTATAAAAAGTTAAGTTAAATAAAATCAACTGTAAGGAAAACAATATTGTATGGAGTATAAATGACAGACTTAAACCACGAGAACTCTGATACATGTTTGAATGATATCGAGAATTCAGATAAGCTTCCCCAATTGCTAGAATGGCCATCCACACATATAATTAACATGTTTTAAAAATACAGATATTCGTGATAAATTTAATATCATAATGCAAAACTCAAGCATGACACAACAAAATTTGGGTTCATTGAAATTTCAGCAAATGCTTAGAGGTTAGAGCCGTGATTTCTCCCGCTGGCAACCTTGAGTATTTTCGAGACCTTGAAAGGAAGATATATACTTCCAGTAGATGTATCAAGTTTTCATTGAACATTTTTTCCTACTCTTCTTGTTCACAGGTTGTGCTCTTGATAGGAAACTCTATTAGTGCTGAGGACATATCTAAGGAGATTTCCAAAGTTGCAAAAGAAGTTCATGTTGCATCAAGATCTACCACAGATGTATCACCTACCAAAAGATTTGGTTATGATAACTTGTGGCTTCGTTCAATGGTAAATCACACCCTCATTTGTTTGCTTCTCAAGACAAGTTTGTTTATTAAAAAAACTTCTGAACCTTATTGTCAGTTGGACATACTGAATATATAGCTTGAATGCAGGTTAAGAGTGCACATTAAGATGGAACTGTAGTTTTTCCAGACGGAAGCTTGGTTCATGTTGATGTTATTGTACACTGCACAGGGTACGTATCACTAGCTTTGGTTTACAATTTTCGGATAGATCAATCATGTTATCCTCTATTCAATCTTAAATAGGGTAGATCAACTTTATGTCTGATCAAGAGCTTTGATTTACAAACTTCCCCCTCTTTCCCAAAGATTCGCGGGTCTCACGATGAACCACGTGGTCCCCTGCATTTCTGGGTACTAATGCCATTACCTACTCCGTTGCCCATTTTAAGTATTACCAATGATTCTTTAGATGAATGAGATACTCCGAGCTCAAGATTCATAAGATCTGTAAGGCTGATTCCATTATCCTTCAACGGTATTCTTAACCGCAATAACTCATAGATTCCTGCACCATAGCTCTAAACTTCGCTTCTGCACTAGACCTAGCTGCCACTGATTGTTTCTTACTGCGCGAAGTTACTAGTTTCCTCCCACAAATGAGCAATAGCCCAGAGGTAGACCTGGGGGCCAATCACCAAACCTGCCCGATCAGCATCAGTGTATGCCTCAACTTCCACATGATCATTCCTCGAGAATATAAGTCCTTTTGCTCACTTTAGGTAGCGAAGTATTCGATATACTGCATCCATATGTGTCTCGTGTGGAGCATAAACTGTTTTATTACACTAACAGAGTACACAATATCAGGACGAGTGTGAGGCAAATAGTCGGTTGAAATACCGTTGCCATCAGTAATCAAGGTTGTTTTAACGGGAAATGTATAAAGTTCTAATTCAGAATTACCTATCACCAGAGTAGACAATTGACTAGGCAGAGAAAGGGGCCTAGTCTCTTGAGGAGTCATGACCAGCGGAGTAGTATCACTTTCCTTACATGAGTTAGGTGTCGTGCGCAAGTCATTCCAAGAGAAGCCTCTTCCTTTGAGAAGTAAATTTATCTCCACAGAATGTAGCCTTTTTGAGTAACCGAATATACTAAGAAAACACACTTAAGAGCTCCAACATCTGATTTACTCCTATCTTATTTATGGACATGAACAAGCAAACACACCCAAGAGAAAACACAACAAGAGTTTTTTGAAATTTGTGAACGAAGGCATCTTGATAAGCAAATGTGCTGCATTAAGGATAGCATCAACCCGATTCCATTTTGGCACATTCATAAAAAGCAACAGGCATCTAGCAACTTCTAACGAGTGACGCTTTTTACGCTCAACAACTCCACTTTGCTTAGGAGTATCAATAGAAGATGTTTGATCGACAATCCCATGTTCTAAGAAATAAGAAGAAATGTCTTGTTTTAGGTATTCACCACCTCGATCAAGATCTTAGCACTTGACTTTTTGTGTTAAATTGGGTAAGTACAATTTATGGAAAGTCATGAAAACAAAGTGGAAATCGCTTTTATAGTAAACCCAAGAAACTCGGTAGTAGTCATCAATGAAAGTAATAAATCAACGGGAACCAGAAAAATGAATGACACATGAGGGACCCCAAATATCACTATGTGTAAGAGCAAGCACTATGGTGCCAATTTTTTGGCTCTATCGCTAGAATCCGGCCAAGCCAAGAGGTGGAAAAAATGCAACCACTATGGTTGGCTGAGAATAGGCCAGTACTCGGTACTCGCCCAAAAAATAGGGCACTCGCCTAACTACAGCCAGCCAATGGAAAGTCGCCACATATTTATAATAAATAAAAACACACTTTTTGGCTACTACTGAGTACTCACGAGCTAAGCCTTGACTGTGTATGGGAGTAGATCTACACCCAGATTTAGCCAAGACTTGCACCATAGAAGATAAAATACTATTCATGCTTAAAGGATATGAAACACGTGATGCTTAGCTAACTCACATTTCATAATGAAGTTCAGATATATCAAGTTCCGAAGATAACTTAGGAAGACCAGAGTTGTTCTGCAACTTTAGACACACTTGTTGATTTGCAAGCTCTTATACAGTCATCTTGTGCTGTCCCTTGCTAATCCAAGTAGTGAAGGCCCCCTTTCTCTTTACCAAGACCAATTGTTGTTCTTATGAAAAGGTCGTGACAAAAAACACAACGTGAGTCATAGAAGGTAACATAATACTTTAAGGCTTTGGTTAGTTACTAATAGAGAGAAAGCTGCAAGACAAATTTGGGACATGTAACACCATAGATAAAGTCATGGATTTGGTTATGGGAATATGTCCTTCACCAGGTTCCATAGTTGGAGATTCATCTGCTGTCAAAATACAAGGTTTACAGGGACCAGGGCTATAGGTGGAGAAAATATTGGACCTGATGGACATGTGATCTGTTGCTCCACTATCAGTAATCCAAGAATCTTTAGACTTATCACGCGTTGAGTTTAGTGCCCTACCAAAGTTATCTGTGTTACCTGATTAAGCCAAAGAACGGCAAAATTTTCTTGGATGACAACTTTCAAGCATAATCCTTTATCATTTGCTCCAACTGGACTTGGGATAGCCGAGGAGAAACACTAGGTGATGATGATGTAGGTTGAAACTCCATTTCGTTAGTTGTGTTGTATGCTCTTGAACATCCATTGTGTTTGTAACAAGTATCCCTGGTATGTCTACGCCTGTGACGATAATCGCAATATAGAATCTTTCGCATCATACTTTCAGATGTTTTCTAGCATGATTGAAAAACAACACTCAAAGCTGAACTTTCTTGAGGTATTCACTAGATAATAGCAGCTCGGTGAAGTTCTTTTGATTTAACAACCTCATAAACTCCTTGAAGTGTCAACTATGGATCTTTCCCAACATTTGAATCCTGATAGGATCAAATTCTGAGTCTAGACCAACATGTAACTCAATAATTCGACCTTGTTCAATTCTCTTATGTAACTTAACGGTGTCAACTACACATGCCATGTCACATGGCTGGAGAAAATCAAGTTCTTGCCATGGAGTTTGAAGCACTATAGTAAACCGATAAAGGCCTATTATTCTGACGTTTTTCTATAATTCGACGATTCAAATCATATATTTGTGTTGCATCACCGCTCATAACATGAATATGAGAAAATCCGTCCCACACTTCTTTTGCGGTGGCTAGGCGCATATTAACCACCCTTGAGATCTAGAGCCATTGAGTCCAACAACCAACTCATTATCAAGGCATTTTCTAGTACCCAAGTCTCTTATGTAGGGTCTGCGGGTGTGGGACATACTTTGCTTCCAGTTAAGTATCCAAGTTTTCCTTTACCAATAATGTAAAGTTTCACACAATCATATCATCTAGCTTACAAGATATCACTTTGACATTCATATTGTCATTATGAGAAAAGTCTAGAGATGCTCTACTCCTAGAACTATTCTGATCAGAAGTTCCAGACATAGATCTACCTTTAAGTCAATGAATAGAAGACAAATTTCAAAGAAAAAACCAACTTAGAGACATAAATAGGTTCTTTAAGAACAATTCATAGGTTCTTCAAGAACAACTCATGGATACAACTTACAAATCTGAATAACCGATCGAAGCTACGGTAGATCTAAGTTGGGGTTTCTCTTCTCTCTCTTTAGCTCTGATACCATGTGGAACCAGAGAGAGTGGATGAAAGAATGTAAAACACCCATACGAGAGACTCCCTTTTATATGTATGCACAGTTACAACGAAACCCACTTTTGGGGTAGGTAAAACATCTAGTTACTGTTCCTAAACTAACACTAACACTAACACTAACTCTAACTGTACAGTACAATCTAACCATGAAACTCATTTCCAACAAAATGCTGATAGTGTTTGACACCAAGTAAGATTACTAAAGAGTCGGTTTGCTGAAAATAAAGAAAGAAGACGTCACCTCTGTAGGATTTATCCATGTTCCGTTGAAAAGTGTGAGGAGAGATTTAAAAACGAAACCCATGAAATGATGTAAATTGTATAGCAAGGGGACTAGAAGGGACATACCAACTTATTTTGCCAACAGCCAAGTGAGAGGCCCAACCGCCCAAGTAATGCTGAATTTATTAGTCCGTGACATCCAACATTCTTACTGCCTACAGGTGACAGCCATCCAGCACAATGAGTGAGCAAAGCCACCTATACCTGATACTGAGCAACAAAACTTTCAAACTTAAAAAGTTTAACAATCAAGAACGCTGAACAACTGGCTGGGCCACATAAGTATCGGCGGCAGCTCTTTGAAGCCGGTGATGATCTCTGGAGTAAAGTCAGGACAGGCTTATCTCAGATTGAAGCTCAGGTTTTTATCATCAAGAGGAGTAATTGGTGGAAGTCAAGGGACTTGTATGCCTTGGTGTTGTCCATACCGAGAATATCAAAATGTGCCACCAACAGTAGTTTATTTCTATGCACTTTTGTTGCAATCTTAGGCTAGTACACATCAAAATCTGTCAGCATAACTTATTTAGGGTGGTGAAGAACCACCACGTTCAGGATCCAACATATTAGCTCTATATATGTATACTTAACAACTTTAATGGCTAACACACATAGTAATGCTGATTGACCAGTGACATTTAAGTGAAACAAGATTGTGTAGTAATGCGATTGATTATCATATACAGTACAAGTACTATTTCCCTTTTCTAGACATCAGTAATGTTATGACCGTGGATGACAATTGTGTAGGGCCTTTATACAAGCAGATTTTTCCGCCGATGTTGGCTCCAAGGCTTTCTTTTATCGGGATACCTTTTTGGGTATGTCCTTGTTGACTTGTGCTTAATTTTTACCAGTCTCAGTATCTATGTTTTCATAAGGGCATTTGTCACGAAATTCATTCTTTCTACATGGTGCCAGACTCTACCATTCCCCCTATTTGAAATGGAAAGCAAGTGGGTGGCTGGTGTTTTATCTGGCAGGTGTTCACTCCTATCTGAAGGACAGATGATTGAGGATGTCGACACCTTCTATATGGAACTTGAAGCAGCAGCTGTCCCGAAACGTTACACTCATCGGTTAGCAGAAAAGCAGGTAAACTGGTGGTGCTAATCTGTTTAGTTTATCTATAGCATCAACCGGAAACTGTTTTGGAACTTGAAATTCTACATAATGAACTCAAACTTCTTCAGTAATTCCCTTGATATATCCCAGTTGTTCGATGAAGAGAATTATGTATTTCATCCTTGATCCTGATGATTAAATAAGTTTCTGTGATATTTTGTTCAGTTTGACTACAGTGATTGGCTTGCTGCTGCGAGTGGGTCTCAGCCATGGGAAGAGTGGAGAAGGCAGATGCTCAAGGAACATGTGAGCAACTATATAGCACGACCAGAAACTTATCGTGATGAATGGGAAGATGAATATCTGATCATGCAGGCTCAAGAAGATTTTTGCCAGTATTCACCAGCAGAGGTTAGGCCGGTTCCAATGGAACCTAGCAAATGCGCCCCTTTGCAATCCTAGGTGGACTAGCAAAGTCCAAATGGGGCAGTGGATATCGATGGAAATTCCATCGACAGATGGAAAAAGCATCGTCGATGAAATTTCCATCGACGTCGATACTATTTCCATCGATGTCGATGGAATTTCCATCGATGTCGATGGAATTTCCATCGTCGATGGTTTTTCCATCTACCAACGGTAATAATTTGAATTTACCATTTTACTATAAAATGAGGTAAACTTGAATTCCAAATTCACACCAAAGTTTTCACTCTCTCTTTAGCTTTCTACCCTCTTCTGCTCTCTTCTACTCTATTTTAAAAATGGGAGAAAAATCCAAAGTTAATTGGTCCAGAGTTGTCGCAGAAGCTGCCGAACAAAGATACTGCGAGGGATACAAAAAAATAGAGGAATCCAAAAAACAGAGGAGAATTCAAGTTTTGGAAATTAACGAGGTCAAGGTTCCAGCTAGAAAGCAAAGAAAGGTTCAAGCAAAAGGCAAGGAAAATCTCAAACCTCAAAATATGAAAGTGCAACCGAAAGGTAACTTGAGAATTATTAAGACTGGAAAAAATCCAGGACAAACATACAAAGAACGTATCGAATGGAAGTTGCTTCAGTTGAAAAAAATCAATAAGGGTTCAAAGATAGTGAGAGAGCAACAAACTGAAGTTCCTGCAGAAGATAAACCAGTGTTTGAAGATGGGCAGAGATTTTTCGCCAAGTCTATTTTTATGTATTAGATTCCTATGGAACCTAGAAAACAAGCCCCTTTTATTTAGTTAGTGAAAATATATGATGTAAAATATCTAAGAAATATGATGCTGTAAAAATTCTAAGAAATGCGATGAATGTTAGAATCCTTTCTATATAAACTTTTTTTTTTAAAAAACAATCAAATCAATCAATATGGGTTCGCATTTTATGGAATCCGATGATGATCTTGCTCTTATCAATGATTTCGTCTCCGTTCCTGTACCAGGCGCAGAAGAGTTTAGGCATGCAAGTTTTGGCCGGCATACGAGTTTTAGCACAAGAGTCAGAATTGCAAGGATCCTGAATGATTGTCGTATACTTGGAAATTATGTGCGTCAAGTTGCCGAAGAACAATGGGGATGGGAGGAAGAACAAGTCGAAGCTTTGGCATCTGCCCTCTATGCTGTCGAGCAACCTAGGGTGTTTGCATTTTGGCGTTGCTACAGCGTGTTAAGACATAGTCTACCTGGATTTTTCTAGAACAAACATCACAACCAAATCGACTTTAATTGTGCGATAGTAATGTAATTGGGTTATTTCAAATAAACGATGTACTTGTCTATTCTATCCATGTAACTGTTGAAAATCCTTGCACTGAAGTCGTTGAATGCGCCCATGAACAAATCCTCATGCACATGCAAAAACATAATAAGTAATGGTACGGGAGAAAACACATGCAATCCTTGTTGTTTTCTCCCCTACCTTTACCTTACTATGTTTTGGCATCAATGCGATTCCCAAAAAACAATCCTTGCACTGAAGTCGTTGAACCGGCCGAACAAATCCTGCACAAGCAAAATCATCACATGACAATGGTAGACGATAAAATTTGCAATGCTTGCTGTTTTATCGTATACCATTGTCATGTGATGGTTTTGCATCGGTGCAATGCATAATAAAACAAGCCTTATTATGTTCTTGCCTAACACAGTCATTTATCTTGGTAGAGGTCAGCCGCCCGTAGTAGCGGTAGTGCGACCTTTACCAAAGATAAAGGACTGCGTTAGGCCAGAACATAAGGCACTATGTTTGACGAACTCTTCTCATCAACCCACATAACGATTAACAAGAAAAGTTTCCAGGACACGGTAATGTCGTTCGTACTTGAATTTCTTTCCTTTAGATCGTTGCCATTCCTTTATAGTCCTGGCGTGATTTTCCTCATTGGTATCTCCCGGAAAATGATGTGCTTTGATCCATCTCCCCAACTGCATAAATTCATGCACTCTTAGGTGTATTTTTCTCCAACGCGACCACAACGTATTCTGATCACGCACGACTTTGGAAGTACGTCTATCTAATTTGAATTCCGCAGTGACAGCAGTCCACAACTCTGGTTCATTTACTTTAACGCGATTACGTTTCATATCGTCCTTTGACGGATAGAAAATCATATAGTTTGTACAAAGACATAAATCTTCATTCCACGAAAACTTAGGACGAGGTTTAGGTGCATCTGGTAATGAATCTAAAGGATTTGCTGGTTTTTTCGGTGCAATTGTTTTTTTTGATGACGAAGATGAAGAAGAAGAAATTGTGGAAGATTTGCATCGCTTTGGGTTACCATAGTGTCTAGGAGGAGTGGTATACCATCTCTTAAATGGAGGAGGAGTGAATAAAGGAGGAGGTTTCGATGAAGGTTCAGTGTAGTAGTAGTTATGGACTAATTTTGCCGTTCTGCTTCGAAATTTAGGTGATGCCGGAGGAGTACCGAGTAAAATAAAGTTTGGAGGAGAAGATGGTGGAGTTGAATAAGATGTTAGAGCGGCTTGGGAAGATGATGGATTTGACATTACGAAAAAAATTGATTTATCAGATGAAATCGAGAGCAAACTAGAGAAATATCGAACTAAATTGTGAGTGAATGAAGTGAAGACCAAGTTTTAGTTTATATAGGATTGGGGAGTGAAATATAGGCCGTTGGATGAAGCTAATCTACTCGATGGAAATTCCATCGTCGATAGAAATTCTATCGACCTCGACACTTTTTGTATCGTCGATGGAATTTTCATCGATAGATACAATTTCCATCTGACGTTGCAAAGTTGCAAATTTGCAACTTTGCAACGTCAAAACACTGGTTTGCAACGTCCATAGCCAGCCAAAATAGCCAAATTTTGTGTTTTAGGTGTTCCATAGGAAGTGGCCTTAGTAATGCGCAGTCCCTTCAAAACATGATTCCCTTTGTTTCTCTTTTAATCTTATCTTAGTTATTTTTTCAGTTATGTGGGCATGGCAAAAAGACGTAGTATTCAGTTGAATATGATGCATATGCCAACTGAATTGATGTGGGTATGACAACATGATTGATACGATAAAGAATGATCTGACTACACCCTTAGAAATGATTTTCAGATGTTTCTTTTATGAAGAGTGAGGATCTTTCCAAACTGTTCTATATTTACTAAAAAAGACATGCATGTATATCAGACTGTAAGAACTATCTGTGAAGAATAAACAAAAAATCACGTATCCGCTACAACTCCGACATGAATAAAAATATTGATGGTCTTGGCTCCTGAGAAATTATACTGTTAAAAGCAGAAACTTTGTCAGCTCCCTCCGCATGTTTTTTCCCCAGAATTAGTTTTTATACGTTTTCCATACGAATTACCACAACTGATCAAAATTTACCTGCCAGAATGGTCCCTTTGCATTAAGCCATAATTCCCTCTGAAGTGGTTTTGACGCAGACATACAAAAGAAATAGACACCATAATAAGTTCTTGATTTCATGGTCCCAAATCTTTTATAACACCTGATATTTGAGAACGAATGAGCAATACAGGAGTGGCGCTCTGGAAGATTCTACTAACGGCGGGCGTTGTTCTCTAAAGCCTGGAGGAACCCACTGAGATGATTGCTCAGAAATGGACATTTCATAAAATATACTCTAGTCATCCTGCCTAGAATTGTTTATTACCGGTAACCAGGCACCAACCGACAAACAATATGTCATTTCCCCAACAACCACTTCCTCTTCTTTGCAACAGATCAGTCATCATGGCCAGAGTATCTCTCTTCAACATTTCCCCTCGAGTCCACTGCTTCCCTCTGGCGTAACTATGATTTCAAGAAAAGTAGCTGTGATCGGTGCAGGTGCTGCTGGCCTGGTTGCATCTCGAGAATTGCGGAGAGAAGGTCATGAGGTGGTAGTCTTTGAACGGAGTGACAGAGTTGGTGGAATATGGGTATACAACTCAAACGTTGAATCTGATCCATTAGGATTGGACCCATCTCGAGCCATCATCCACAGCAGTCTCTATGAGTCTCTTAGGACTAATCTTCCCAGAGAAGTCATGGGTTTTAGAGATTACCCTTTTGTTGCACAAATGAAGGATGGGAGAGACCCAAGAAGGTTTCCTCATCACACTGAGGTCTTGCATTATTTGGAAGACTTCGCAAATTATTTTGGACTCATTGAGTTGATTCAGTTCGAAAATGAGGTAATTTATGTCGGATTATCGGAGGAGGGAGAGCAATTGAAGAATAGTTGGGTAGTCAGGACCAGGAAGAAAGGTGAAGCTGGTAGTAACTCATGTGTTGCAAATGATGTGTTCGATGCTGTGGTTGTGTGTAGTGGGCATTATACGCAACCAAACATTGCAGAAATTCCAGGTACTCCTTTAATCGTCCTCCAGCTATTGTTGTTATATGCACAATCTTGAATTGCTGAATTAGATATTCCAATTTTATCCCATTATACTACCATTCAGTAGAAGAAGCTGACAGAAGGAGAAAAATAGTTATACTCCAGTAATCTCTAATAAACTACTATCAGGACCCCCAGTGAATTGCTTCGCCAGCTGACATTTGAGTACCAGCTTTTGCCAGAGAGAGGATCAGCAGAAAATTGATCTCTCTGAAACAAGACTGACATGCAGTAACCATACCTTTACCCTGAATTAGCATCCATCCACAGAACTTTATTTTAGCTAAAAGCCTGAGCAACACTTTCAGAGATAATCATCTCATTCAACGACCCTTTGCTAATAGCCACTTCCAAAAATGACCGCCATTATCTCTGCATTAAGCTTAGAACCTTGCAGACTTTGCACGACTACAACTCCAGTACTGAGAGGTCGTAGGTTGACTTGGTTCGCTTGGAACTTGTTAAGGTTACTCTGTTTGTTTAGTTGTATCCTGTGTGCAGCGGTTCTATTTCTAGGTGATTCTTGCAGGATCTTGTTTTTAGTAGATAAATGTTTCATTGTTATCCTCGTGACTGGTGTGTCCGTCCGAACTAGGTATTGACGCATGGCCAGGGAAGCAACTTCACAGCCACAGTTACCGTGTTCCTGAGCCCTTCAGTGGTCAAGTATGCATCACTTTTTCTTTTTCATCATACTTTTTTATTCTGATGTATCCTGTACTGTATTTTAGGAACTTGGGGTTGATATTACTCTTAATCTTGCTTCTTCTGTTATTCTTTGACCGGTAATATCACCCATATCGCTTTTATGGAAAGTCTAACTTTTACGATGATCTTGGATTGAAGATTAGGTAAACAAGAATCAAATACTTAGCAATTAGTCTTGTTGGAGTGAAAGTGACTGTCTGACAGAAAAGATAAAGAAGCAAGAGCAAGTGCTTTCAGAAATTCCTATACCATTAATTCAATTCAACTCTAAATAAAGCTATACTAGAACTGCCTATTTGCAGATCAAGACACAAGATTCTGATAATCGTTTGGACGGTAAAACATGGACACTCTTTCATATCATTGGGACATTCCTTCGAGACAGCAAGAAACAAAAATTACTATTACACTTATGATGATCTTTTCTGGTTGCTAGAGATGGCATATCCACACATTAGTATGTTAGCAGAATACAAACATTCAGAATAAACATAATAGTTATAATATTTATGTACAAGACTCTAGTATGGCACAGTGAGATTTTGATTTCATTGAAACTTAGACAAATGCTAATTGCTGTGAAATTTCTAAGTAGATTTTTCTTACTATATTATTGTTTCAATATTTCCTTATTTTATTTATTCACACTTAACATTTCTTCCTATTCACCCACAGGTTGTGCTTTTGATAGGGAATAGAGCTAGTGCTTCAGACATATGTAACGAGATTTCTACAGTTGCAAAAGAAGTTCACGTTGCATCAAGATCTACCATGAATGTATTACCTATTAAAAGGTTAGGTAATAGTAACGTGTGGCGTCATTCGATGGTAAATCCCCACTCTCATTTGTTTGCTTCTAAAGACAAGTTTGCTTAAGAAGAAAATTGCTCACTTCGTCTCTTGGACAATGCAGGTCAAGTGTGCACAGGAAGATGGAACAGTAGTATTTTCAGATGGAAGCTTGGTTCGTGTTGATGTTATTGTACACTGCACAGGGTATGTATCACGATTTCTGGTTTTGAAGCTTTGGATAGGTTGGCCCTGTTCCTTTATTTAATCCTAATAGGGTAAATCAGCTGGGTTCCTTCTCAGTAACGGATTGGCATAGCCAAGCAGTGCTGATGAAAATTTAGATGCTTGAGACATTCCTTGCTCAGACTCTCAGAGCAAATAACTATAGTCTGAGCAAGTTCTCACTAGCCAAATCTCACCTATATATATACAAGGAAATGTTTGTTGAACACTTGAACTTGTTCGAAGAAGCTTCAGCAAATCTTCCTCAGAGAAATCTTCCTAAAGATATACCTCTCAGTTGATAGGGCAGCACCTATCAGCACCTGTCACTGTTTGTACATCCAGAATTCGGATGTCATCTATATGAATGTGCTATGTTTCACAGCTGCGGTGATACTGAAAATTCAGTAATTTTAGTTGAAACCAAATTAAAGGCGCATTGATTAATGGAAATAGGGCGTCCTATGCAACAATAGATGACTGCACTAGCATTTCGTAAATTTTAGAGATGAGTTAAGGACTAAACAGTGGCACAATGTATTGCCACAGTGTTGATGTCAAGGTGTATCGTATGCCATGGTGTTGTCCATATTTAGAATTTCAGCATGTGCACCAACAACAGTGTATTGCTTTGCACAAATAGGCATAACATTGTGCCTACATAACTTACACAGGGTGGGGTAGAAACACACTTCTGCGATCCAGCATATCGTCACTAATGCACCTAGGGCACAGGGGGAGCAGTGTCAGTTGACCAGTAACATTCAACACCAAAGGGTTTTATTGTTATCATGTATTGTCTTTCTTTACCATTTTTCAGGTACAAGTACTACTTTCCCTTTCTAGAGATCAGCGATATTGTAAGCGTGGATGACAATTGTGTAGGGCCATTATACAAGCATATTTTCCCACCTGTGTTGGCTCCAGGGCTTTCTTTTATCGGGATTCCTTGGATGGTGCATTTTTATTGACATTATCCAATTTTTATTTGTCTATGTGTTTTTATACGGGCATTTTGAAGAAACATTTTATTGTTTTCAGGCTTTGCCTTTCCCTATATTTGAACTAAAAAGCAAGTGGGTGGCTTGTGTTTTATCTGGTCGGATTTCACTCCCATCTAAAGAGAAGATGATTGAGGATGTTGAGGCCTTCTATTTACAACTCAAAGTAGCAGCTATCCCAAAGCGTTACACTCATTGCTTAGCTGAAAATCAGGTAAAATTGGTAATTAAAAGGTCTTTTGACGTTGTAAACTTGTAAATCTATTTCTGTACCATCAGTAGGCAACTGCTTTAAGAGCACTAAAATGTGCCCGAGCAGTAAACTCAAATTTCAGGAGGTGTTTATTAATGTATTGGTCACACATGGTTAAAGAGAATGCATTTTTGAACGCGCGGCGCGCGATCAAATTTGAACGCAGGGGGGCCATTGGATCAGAGAATCTAATGGTGGTGATGGTTTTTGAGGTTTCACTTTCAAAATTATTCTAAGGGCAAAAAATGAATTTCCCTTGAAAAGCACCACCACCATTGGATTTTTTGATCCAACGACCTTCTCCCTACTAGTTCATTTATGATCGCGCGCCGTGCGTTTAAAATTTTTTTCGCTTAAAGAGGTAAACCATGTATTTTCATCTTTGATCCGGAATCCAGAAGATTGATTTCTTTTTTTGATTGTCTGTCCAGTTTGACTACACTGATTGGCTTGCTGCTGAGAGTGGGTGTCAACCATGGGAGGAGTGGAGAAAGCAGATGTATAAAGAACGTCAGAGAAACGCTACAGCACGACCCGAAACTTACCGTGATGAATGGGACGATGAAGATTTGATCGTGCAAGCTCATGGAGATTTTGGCCAGTATTCGCCAACAGAGGTCAGTTAATAATGTAGAACTAATTAGGAAAAAGGCAATACGGAGATTGGAAAAGATTCAAAGGGAAGAAAGAGATATGAAAGGATGAATAAGTTTAAGAAACAGGAAAGGAAGATTGAAAGAATAAGAGATTGTATGAATAATAATTCATGATAATGATAATGTGTGTTCTCTAAAACAGTACCAACGATCATGCACACGATTCTTGATGAATAACTTGATTCAATTTACCGCTCTTGTGCCGAATAGAAAAAGTGTATTGGTTGATAGTTGGCAACCAACAATCATGCACACGATTTACCGTAGCTGAAGTTTGTAAGAACTTCAAAGCTTGGTTATCAGTATTAACTACAAACTCACTATGAATCAAATATGGATGCCATTGTTTTAAAGCTTGAACAAGAGCAATCAATTCAAGTTCATATGTAAACCACTTTTTCCGGACGTAAAAAATTTTCTTACTATGAAAGGACATTGGATGTCCATTCTAAGATAAAACAACACCTATACCAATTGCAGATGCATCACAATCAATTTCAAATGGTTGTGTGAAATCCGACATTGCAAGAACTGGAGCACTGCATAACTTCTCCTTCAGAATATTAAAACTCTTATCTGCTTCTTCAGTCCACAAACCTTTCTCATGCTTTAAACAATCAGTTAACCCAGCTGCCAGAGAGCTTAAATTCTTAACAAATTGTCTATAGAAAGATGCCAAACCATGAAAACTTCTCACATCACGGATAGAAGTAGGAGTAAGCCGTTCAATAATTGCCTTAATCTTTGAATCATCATCAACAATCCCATTATCCGAAATAATATACCCTAAAAAAGTGACTCTGTTAGAAACAAAAGTGCACTTATTTAAGTTCACAAACAGAGCATTATATGTAAGAACTTTAACCACCTTAGAGAGGTGTAGAAGATTTTCTTGTTCACTATCACTGCAAATCAAAATATCGTCAAAATAAACAATGACAAATTTACCAAGGAAATGTTGTGGAACTTGATTCATGATTCACATAAAAGTGCTTGGAGAATTTGATGAACCAAATGGCATTACTAGCCATTCATATAAACCTTCTCAAGTTTTAAAAGTTGTTTTCTATTCATCTCCTTCACGAATACGAATCTGATAATATCCACTGCGAAGATCAAGTTTAATGAAATTTTTTGAACGAGTAAGCGTATCAATCATATCGTCCATTCTGCATTGATGTGTAATTTCTTGTGACGAGGAGTTACTAACCCAACCAACTAAATATGGAGAAGGATGAGGAGTAGTTGGAAGTCATAATTTCTCAACTACATGACTAGCAAGCAATGTAGCTATCCATGCTGCCATTGTCAATAATAATATCACAAACCTTCCCTCCAATGAAACACTTTGATTTGAATATATTGTTTCTTTGTGCAAAATAAGGTTGAGTGAGCAGAATTGGACGAATCATTCCCAACATACGTTCCCAAGTACGTATTTTAGGTTTTCCATACTACGATCTTCACAAAGCTTCTCCCACCAGCAACTCCTCCTTTGAGTTTGTACGCTACATGTCATAAATTGAAACAAACCTTCTACTTCATAGAACGAAACCATTAACTCCTCAATTCCAAAATTTCTGGCAAAGTTTGGAACATCTGCCTTCGATTTGTATTCTGGTAAAGTCCCATAAGGACTTTGAGTAGTTTTCAAACGTCTATCTTTAACCCATCTTTTCTCTTGTTCATCCTCTAAGAATTCTTCATCACTATCAATGTGAAAAACGAATACCTCTTTCTTATGGTGACCAATAAAGCTTTCAACATTCTCTTCTTCTTCAATTCAACTAATATATTTTCAGGAATATCAGTATTGAAAACAAAATAAGTTTTTTTGGGATCTTCTTTAATTTCTTTTTCCTCATGTTTAGTAGCAGAATCATCTCTAGGAATATCTTTTTTAGGAATATTAAGCAACTAGAAAAGTTTATTCAATTTAGTAGACAAGTCGCTCTGAACCTTGTCAAATTTGGTAGAAAGATCATCGTATTTACTGCCAAACTTAACTGTTAAATCTTCTGAAAATTTAGTAAGACGAGCATGAACTTTGATGTTGAAGTGTCATCCATTGAACAAAAACAAAGTTGTTGTTTGATGAAAAAGTAGGGTTTCCAAAATAAAATAAAAACTAGGTTTTTTTTTTTTTAGAAAACTAGGGTTGCGGAAGCGAAATTACTCAAGATCGGATGCTAGATAAAAATCTAAAACTAATGTCTTTGGGTACCAACTAATTAGGAAGAAGGCAATAGGGAGATTACAAAAGATTTGACGGGAAGAAAGCGATACGAAAGGATGAATAAGTTTAAGAAACAGGAAGAGAAGATATCGAAAGAATAAGAGATTGTATGAATAATAATTTTTATAATAATAACGTGTGTTCTCTAAAATAGTACCTAGTCTTTTTGCTAAGACTTAACTAACCGACTCATGACCATCTTAGCAATGTGGGACTAAGATCCTAACTTAGAAAAATAAAAGACTCACTAAAAATAGAACTAATATAATTAAGGAAACACTCGACCAAGATAAAAGAGAGAAACTCTTCTTCAGATTGCATAATTTGTATGATGTACTGCATCAGTTAAATATAGGTATTCAAAACATGATTCCTCTAGTTTACCTCTTAATCTTATTTTACTTACTGATGTTTCCGTTGTGTGGGCATGGCAAGCAGACATAGTTTAAGTTGAGGAAGATACATGAAAATGAGGGGATACCAAGGTACACCACCAACTTTTGAATTCGTTAACCAAGTTTACTTGAACGATCTCACAAATCAAAATTCAAGTAATAACGCGAGTTTTCAAGAACCGAATCCTAACAAGAACAAGTTCTCGTAGATCTCAATTGAGATGGATTCACTCAAGGGTTGAATCAACAAACTTGAAATACTTTAATTATATAGATAAGAGACAATATAATGCGGAAGGTAAAAGTAATGCAAGACACCAGAAGTTTTGTTAATGAGGAAACCACAACCAGCAGAAAAAACCCATCCAGATTCGAACAGACACAATATTAAGCTAATACAGACGCTGGTCTACTATCAGACTTCGGAATGGAATGTATCGAGACTGAATTAACCCTCTAAGCAACTCAGCTACCGTTGTGATCCTACGTCTCTTGGTTCCCCCAGAAACCTATGCACTTGATTCCCACAGCTGACATCATTTACAGGCCTAAGAGTTGCTCCACTTCCCTTCGTGAAGACTAGCGCTACCTTGCCTCTAATAGGACGCCTGGTTGTACTCAATTTATTTTTCAATAAAGAATACGATATAGGTGATTTCCTTTAGACTTAAAGTCAAGGTTAATGGAAATCGATATACTAATTAGGTCTTATTGATCTAGCCGAACTAGTTTTACCGCATAATGCGTGAGGAACTCGATTCAAGACCTAGTTCGTGAATTTGCGTTATGGAGCTTCTAGAACTTATAACACCGAGTGCAGCCGTACAAAGCTTCTATCAAATCTTTGGTCTTTGTTGATTAAATTGACCGCAACAAAATAATCGACTTAAGATACAAGATCAGTAATATTAATTCCCACTTGTGTTTCATGATCCTCAAGTGAAGTCTTTTAAATAGTTGTAGTCCAAGAAAAGGACTTCGAGATGACGACCAGCCTTTATGCAAGGATACACAGATGTGTAGATGATTGGTTTGTATCTTGCATGAGGTTACCAATTTATATTGATCATCAAGGGAAGCTTTGCGTGAAATTTAAGAAACCTTGAGTAGGGCTCAAGTAAGTTTCCGAACTTATAAAAGTCCATAGGCTTACTTAGAGGTCCAACTCAATCTTCTTCTAACCCATTGGAAAAAACCTAAAGGTTGTGAGAAGACTCGCCTTGATCAAATCGAAGGATGACAATGGCTTAGCAAGTAAACAATGTTATAGGGTCCACATAAATATACGTGAACGTGAAATACTATTGTGGAAAAAACTTCCACGGGCCTTAATCCGTTCAAAAAGGTAAAAACTTTAAAAAGGAAGTTTTTAATATCCATGGCTTATATGAACGCATTCATGGATTGGTTTTAGAGTTCAGGATTTTTCTGAGCCTTATATGAACGTGTTCATAAGAAACCACTCGAGTTCAGGAATTTCCCTTTCAGCTATATGAACGCGTTCATGAACGCATTGACTATTCAGGTGTAATTCAAGAACCAACTCTATTACCACACGGTTCTTATGCATTGGTCACTAAGGAAAACCTAAGTGCCAAGAAAACTAGTCTTTGGTCCTTCCAAATCCCTATAACAACATCAATGACTATTTATTTGATATAATTGGTAAATACGAAACCAAAAGGAAAACCTTTCTAACCTTTCGATGAGGACGATGGTCTTCATCTTGGTCTTCGTCTCAAATACCTAAACTATCCTAGTCCAAAATGATATTATAGACTTAATTAAGGATTGTGTTTTGGAAACTAAACTTGACAACTGTCTTGATATAGCAACGCCAGTGGGTTCAACCGATCTATGCTCTAACAATCTCCCTCTTTGTCAATTTTAGTGACAAAACCAATCTTACATATGGAATCAAAAAGTGAAATCTTTTAGCCTTAACCATAAGTAATCTTGATTTCTTGTAATCTTCATCTTCTTCAGATATGATCGTGTGTTCCTGTAATTGAAGATTATAATACTCCCTCTGTTCCAAATTAGTTTATGGGTTTGGTTTTGAGACACTCGCCTTACACTTGCTAAAATTGGTATTTTTCCACAATTTGTTTTTTACAAAATCATTGCATTTGGGTTTGGAAATGTAACGTAGAAGATAAAATGCTTGGGCGTTGTTAAAAGATTTGTGAAAAAATACCAATTTTAGCAAGTGTAAGGAAAGTTTCTCAAAACCAAACCCATCAACTAATTTGGAATGGAGGGAGTAACAGATAACAAACTCAGAGACACCACACATCTTGGTTCTAGAAGGACATAGTCCAACAAGAGTTGTTATGCAATTGAGTAATGTACAAAACTTGTAAGCATATTGCACTGATGCTTAAAGATACTACACAATATGATATGTTCTCCCCCTTAATCAATACACTAACTTTCGCTTAGACATGACAAGCACATCGACTTTACTCCCCCTATGACAATGGCCAAATGATTTCTTTTTTGTAATGACATATGTAGTAGTAGTTAAACGAAGATTTATCCCCCCTGGAACTGCTAAGATCTCTCATTTTTTTTTATCATAAAATTAGACAAAAGACAAATAAAAATAGGTGTCATCGTAAAATAGCGTAACTCAATGTAGACAAAGGTAAACATACTTGATTCAAGAGATTAAAGGCGAATTCTCTCGCAAGTTCCACAGGCGCACAACCAAAAAGATATTACCAGGAAACACAAGTTCATTAAGAACTCTCCCCATTATGTGTCATTCCCGAAAGTACAACGCGACGACCTTCCAAAGTAAAGTTTTTGGATAAAAACTTGGGTTCAAGAACAATTTTACAAGTGAAATTGTATCATGTTTTTTCTTTCCTAGAGAGTTACGAACATAGGAATTCGAAGATTAATCGTTCATATTCTCTTAGTCAATCCAGACATAGAGTTACGAAAACCCATCGCCTTTATGTTTTATCCTTGTCAGTTATGATCATCGGAGTCCAAAAATGTAGCTTACGAGAAATCTCCTTATCAAAATCGTCTCCTCTTAGCCATAAGAGTCAGAAGCATGGATTTTGATAATTCTACATGAGTAGCTTTACCCGAACGGGTGTGATGGCTAAAAAAGGATATTCATGGTGCGCATTACATTCACAAGGATAATCAATAAATATCAAGTATTGCAATCATCAATCTTCCTCTAATATAACTTAGTATATCGAAAGGAGAGGATAAGAAGAAAGCTTGACTGCTAATAAAACACATGAAACAAAGATGCTTTAACCTAGATAATTATGCATACTGAAGAACATATCTATTCTTCAGTTACCTCCTTGTCTGGGTCTTCATAGGTAGTCCAGTCTTGTTCGATAACAGTTGTTAGGGCATTGTCCGGTCAAACCCACTAGCGTTGGTATGTCAAGCTAGTTGTCAGTTTTAGGTGTCAAAACTCAATTCTTGATTTAGCCTACTAGAGTTTAGATTTCGGAAATGGGATATAGACAAAGTAGTAGAGACCTTGAAGACGAAGACTGTGAAGACAAAGAAGACATCAATTATTCTTCATCGACAAAAGGTTAGTAGGAGTTATGACTTTATGGATATTCTTCTATTTCTACTTTCTCTATTCTTTCGAAATATAGTCGACTACTTTAGTAGTGATAATAGCGATTGAGATCGTGTTCTTGTGTAACATGGCCTTGTGTCATGACCAGTATTTGATCCCACGAATACTGTGAATCAAGAATGTATGAGATAGATTCGACGCCATATGTCCATTGCAATGGTTTGCTTGCAAACTGTTAGTTGGATATGGATGAATCTAAAGGAGTACTCTTGAGCAAAGAGTCCATGGATCACAGCTGAGGACGTTCTTACGTCTAAGTTCTGGCTCAGCCCAGTACTTCCAGCGGAATCCAGATTTGACCAAATTTGACCGACAGGCGGTTCCCGAACCGGTCTGCGTACCAGACACTTGGGAATTCTCCTGAGTTCGAGATGTCTAATTTGTTCACGTACCAGTACGTGAACCTGACGTGGATATCTCACTGGTTGTCGAATTTAGTGTATATTCTTTCAGAATTTCACTCTGAGTCAAATTCCAAACTCCTTTATCTCTTAGATGGACTTGTGTAAAACATAAATACCTTTTGTGTTCCATTTAACGATTCTCAATGAGTCAATAAGATAAGATTATCTCTAGTATGTTGGATTTCTATCTTGAAGTGTTTCTGATCCAACAAAACACTTGGCAGATAATTCTAAAAAAGAATTCCAATTGAGATTAATCTCTATTACTTGGTTGGCAAGTTTAGGGTTTCCTTAACTTGTGGGACAAGTAATTGATTGCTTAATTCCAAAGCAACCTATCTTATTGAGTGCTATAAATAGAGGTGTCTACGGACAAATACCGCAAGCATCAAGCATACGTGAAGGTCCTTAGGGAAGGTAACGTAAACTCTTTTCACTTCGGTGAATGCTTGTTGTGGTATAGTCATCCTCTATAGGTTGCAGCTCCTCTGGGAACTCCCTACGACTATAAAGACTTCTCTTGAGAGTTGGGAAGCACAGGTAGGAGATTGAAACCATCTTTGGTTGAAATCGGATTAACCTGTAACCTTGGTAACCTGATCACGTTCTTGTCTATTCTAAAGTCCGTCTCTTCTGATATACGGCTATTCAAGAACTGATACGTTACTCAACAAGGTTGGAAAGGTAGCAACGCACGGTTGCACTCGGTGTTGTAAGACCTAGTTGGCTCCAGTTATATAAGTTCCTTAAGTGGTTCTTCGTGTATAACTGAGGTAGATTTGAATTGGGCATTGCTTACTTGGTTTGCGTGTCAGCCCTGATTCAAGAAGTAGATTTCCGTATGACCTGGATCTAGCAATCCGAAGGAAGTCATCTTGTTTATGGTAAACTGATAGAGGACAGTTACACCATAAGTCAACAGTTTGGTTTAAAACCCAGTATTGCTGACACAAGCCTTTGACAGCGGTCAAAGCAACTCCTAGGCCTGTAACGGACGTCAGCTAGGGGAATCAAGTGTGTGACGATCTGTGGGGGATCCAGAGACGTAAGAAAGGCGACAGTAGCCAATTCGCTTGGAGGGCTTGAGTTGGTCTCTGCTACATCCCAGACCGAAGTCTTATAGTAGGCTAGTGTTTGTAGTCAGTTTGTACTGGGCGGTGTTCAAAACTGGACGAGGTCCCGAGGTTTTTCTGCAAGGCAGTTTCCTCGTTAAAAAAATCTCTGGTGTCTTGTGTGCTTTTACTTTCCGCATTATATCTCTGATTGTATAATTAAAGCACCAAGTAGTACGTTATTGCCTAACTGTCGAGATTACTCCAGTTAGAGGTTTGGATATTGATTTTTGAGATCGTCCAGACTTTTACCATAAGACTCACGAGCCAAAACGAATAGTTGGTAGTATTTCGGTACCCCTTCTTTTTCAAGAGTTCTTAACTTGAACTTGCGCTTAATTATAACAAATCTTTTTGGGGAGCGTGGTTGTGGAATATTAGGAGAAAAGTGTGTCTATATTTTTCCAAAGATGAATCAACTTAGAGATCATTGTTCTGATTTCCTAGTTATGTCATCTTAAACTTGGTATGCGAGTACTTAGCTTAACCTATCCTCATAGGTTTATGAAACCCTAGTCTCGAACTACTTTGTCATATTTTTGTGACAAATAGGGGATAATACATATGGTTTTTGTTCTTGTGGTGCATAACCATAGGGGGAGAACATCATGTGCTTACTTGTTGTGCTTTTTCAAAGTATCAAGTAAGGGGGAGTAATTAAAGCTGAGAAGAAGCTTCATATCAGGAATGAGTAGAATCACTTTAAAAGTTTTGATACACAGACTTTAAAGTTTGCTCAGATTCTTACTCTTTGCACAAACAACATGTGGGAATAGCATATTAACCCATGTAAGCTTGAGCGTACCTTCGTGGTTGTTTGAGCTGGATATGTTGTAGCTGCTGTCTACGGATTCATCAACAAGAGTTAAACGAACACATCAAGACTCAAGGGAGAAGTTGAAGAATTCAAGAAATCAAGATACATTTGGTTAGTACTTAATTGTATATCTTTTGAATCCATATGTAAATTGGTTTTGTCACTAAAATTGACAAATGGGGAGATTGTTAGGGCATTGTCCGGTCAAACCCACTAGCGTTGGTATG
>JAJJMA010073166.1:0-19140 GCA_023529015.1 Papaver nudicaule
AAATATTGATAGCTTGACTTGTTCAGTGCTTGGTCTTTGACAGTAAGTAGTGTCATATGGGGAGAAAAATGCATGTGCGTATATTGAAAAATGAATGAAAGCATTAACTAAGGGGGAGTAACACTAGATGTTACTAGCACTGTAGACTTTCGCGTTGTGCTACAGTTGATAACAATACGTCAGACTTGATAGACATCCGAACTTACATTCAGGGGGAGTAAGTGTATTGGTTATCATTTGGTTTTTCAATAGTACATATCTTGTTTGCCGACTGACATATTTTGCAGGTACTATTGGTGTGTTGTCAAGCTAAGTAGAAGAACTTGAAGCGTAGAACTTAGGTTTGAAATTTCTCGTTCATCTATGTAAAGAGTTTTTGTCACTAAAATTGACAAAGGGGGAGATTGTTAGAGCATGGCTCGGTCAACCTCACGAGTGTTGGTATGTCAAGCTTAGTTGTCAAATTTAGTGATCAAAACTCGACCGCTAAACAACACACATTAGGTAAAGTCATGAGTGAGTTAGCTTTAGGTTGTGGAAGATTTTGGTAGGATTTGGAATCACTACTTGAAGAGTTGAAGAAAGACAGAAAATCAAACGAAGACATCCGGCTTCATCATTCAAGAGGTTAGTGAATCTAAATAACGCGATTCCATTATCTTTTACACTTATGCTACAAAAGACAAAAACATAACTCTCATCTTGAGCTTTACGTTATGACTTGATCACTTGTGATCAGTGTGTCTTAAGATAACTCCACTTTATCGCTTGCAATATTTGTGTTGTAGTTATGACGTTCCAATATTGCTTAAATCTTTCTTTTCTTCTCTGTCTCTAAGTAATATAAGGTTTTTCCTAAAACCTTCGAGCTGGATATAACAACGTGATGTTGTCTCGGTAGTACTACGAGATTTAATCCATCACAATATTGTGTCTCTACTTACCTAGTCTGACTCTGCCGGATTGATTAGCAAATACTTGTATGAGCTAAATTTAAGTGAGATCGTGACTCATACTTATGTTGTGTAGACTCGATATACTGGTGTTCTGAGCATCAAATGCCACGTCTTGGTTTGGCTCTGAATACTGAAGTTCTGAATCATTTACTTGATCTGTATATGAACATCTCGTATACCATATTAACTTCGGGATTCCGAAACCATATTCTTGTTATCTCAACTTATGGATTTTCAATGTTCGAAACCTCAATGTAGGTTTTGGTAAAACTAAACGTCTTCGAAACCATAATCTGGTTTTCGTATCCGTAAGCTATTGGTCTGAAACTTAAATATTGTGACCAATGAGACAACATGAGTTTGAAACTATGTTTTCTAGCTAACAATGACTTGAGAATCAAGATCAATGTATCTTGACCATGTGAGTTCTAAAAGGTCGAAAAGACCCTAGGGTTTCCTAAAGGTTTATGTGAACTGGGAAATATAACCTGTGCATCAAGGCTAAAAAGGTGTGATTCTGAAACAGTGCTTGACCACATGGACTCTCAAGTTCGACATCAAACATATGTAATAAAACTCTAATATGTGTTTCTTGTTTCGAAACCTTAACCAAGGTTTTGTTAAACAAAATCTAGATTTTGAAACCTTACTTTGGTTTCGCTATATGGAAACTTGATTTGGGAACCTTAATTCGGTTCTGGTCATATAATGAACTTTAGATTTCGAAACCTTAATCTGGTTTCTGCCAAACAATATGTAGCTTTCGAAACCTTAAAATGGTTATCTCAGAATGCGTATTTTCGAAGTTCAAACTCTATCATTTTGATTTGTGCTTCAACGAAGTAATGAGTTTGATATTCTCAGTTTGAAGTTTGAATTAGTTCATCTTCACTGTACAACTAAGTGTTTGAGTCATCATATGAAATATGGTTAGTCGCTCTAGTTAGTAGACACATGATTTCGGATCAATATTGTATGTGATTAGATCTTCGTATGATTTTACTACTCGATCAAATATTCATTTGTTTATTCATTTGATGTTTTGATTTGAATTCTTGGATATCATGAACGTGATCATCTACATTGGAATCAAGAATTCAGGAGATTCAACATTTTGCTATTGCTCGTTTGAATCATGCACTGTACATCCATGGTATATCTTATGCGTGATTCGGAATGTCCCGTGAACCTACGTGTTCACTTCAGCTTAACACACAAGGCTTTTCCACGTCTGTAAGGATACGTTTATGCGGAAAGTTGAACCACGTTGGACCAGATCCCACTTCCACCTAGGATCATTTTGGTCCGTCCAGCAAAGCCTAGGAAGTGATGTCGACATTATTAAAGATGATGACGACATTTGGAAGTAATAATACCTTAAGGATATTTTCGAAACAAAAGGACACGTTTCGAATTGAGTTCTTTCCCAAGGAGCATATTTGGTAAGCACCATATTTCGAATTAATGAAATATCCAAATATACCTTATGAGTATTATGTGCTTTGTTTACTATTGGCCAAATATTTATTGAAAATATATTTTCATTTATGAATTATATTTTTATTTAATGTAAAATGGCATAGTATTAGATCTATTAAATGCTATGAGTCTAAGTGAGGAATATTGGAACTAATATGGAAATGTGCTTAAATGAATTTCCAAAATTAAGTTAGCCTCATTTCAAAGCTAAGCCTTAGTCAATATAAATAGGAGTGGTATCTGTCCTGAAAGCTTTATCCCTCTACCAAGCTCTTCTTCGGAATTGTTCACTTGTGTCTGTCGCTTTTCTTTTAAGTTACCTTTGAGCTTTTGCTCTTGGTTTAGAATTGCGTGAAAGTCTTCTCTAAGGATCGAGAAGCCTAAAAGTACCTCTTCGGGAAACTAGTTTTTGTTTTACTAGTCTTCTTTGTATCGTACTCGTGTTCTGTTCTATCACGGCTATCAAACCTTGCGATCTTGTTTATTCTATGGTCCTTCTCTTCTGCAATAAGGCCCCTCAAGATCGTTGTGATTAGAACATATTCTTTATCTATTAACCTGGATTTGTCAGCAAGCCGCTTTCAGTTTGTGTGCCTAAACTATAGATATTGAATGGAATCAAGATTGCTGTTATTAGGTTTGTTCTTTGCAGATACACCGTTCTTCAATGTCATATCATATCGTACTTGCTACAGCTATCTGCTTGATTCCAACTGGGACGACAAGGTTGCTCTTTCGGGAGTTTGGGTTTTGAAACCTTGATCGATATCTCGAGGTGTTTATTGCCTAAGTAAACTCAATATCCTCGCTCTTAGTGTAAAACGATTTCGGTGAAATATCTGTTAGTTTCCAAGGATATCATCTAGCGATTTGACCTGCCGCTATTTGGTTGTTGTCCATAAGGTTGTAATCGTCTGATTAGAGGTCGGGTAGCGATAGTCCTCGCGGCGGGCTGTGAGGCAACTCTTGCGTAAGAAAGTAAATGACGTCTGTTTGCGTAAGGGAGTACATGTGCGTGACCACCTTGCAGTGGTTGGAGGCGTAGGAATACTGAGGGGAAATCTTTGTGACTAATAGACGTATTAGGGTCATATTGTCTGCACCATCTAGTCCGAAGTCTGAGAGTAGGTGTGTTGGCGGCTTAATTCTTAAGAATATTCAAACTGGACGAAGTCCCGGGGTTTTTCTACTAGTTTGTAGTGTCCTCGTTAACAAAAATCTTGTGTGTACTTTACTTACTTCTGCATTATATTTGATTTATCATTTATAATTAAAGTATCGTACTTGGTTGTTGACATAGCCTTTCGGATTCTTGTATTGACTCCCTTGTGTGAATCAATCAGATCTGAAGGAGATCTTGTTCTTGAGTTCTTGATTACAGGAACCGTTCAAGGTTTGACTTACAGGTGGACTAAAATAAAATATTGGTGGTGTACTCGGTTCCCTCGTCTTTTCACAACTGGGACGACAAGGTTTCTCTTTAGGGAGTTTTGGTTTTGAAACCTTGATCGATATCTCGAGGAGTTTATTGCCTAAGTAAACTTAATATCCTCGCTCTTGGTGTGAATCGACTTCATTGAAATATCTGTTAGTTACCAAGGATATCATCTAGCGATTTGACCTGCCGTTATTTGGTTGTTGTCCCTAAGGTTGTAATCGTCCGATTGGAGGTCGGGTAGCGATAGTCCTCGCAACGGGCTGTGAGGCAACTCTTGCGTAAGACAATAACGGGCGTCTGTTTACGTAGGGGAGTACATGTGCGTGACCATCTTGCTGTGGTTGGAGGCGTATGAATACTCAGGGGAAATCTTTGTGACTAATAGTCGTATTAGGGTCATATTGTCTGCACCAGCTAGTCCGAAGTCTGAGAGTAGGTGTGTTGGCGGCTTAATTCTTAAGAGTATTCAAACTGGACGAGGTCCCGGGGTTTTTCTACGAGTTTGTAGTTTCCTTGTTAACAAAAATCTTGTGTGTACTTTACTTTATTTCCGCGTTATATTTGATTTATCATTTATAATTAAAGTATCGTACTTGGTTGTTGACATAGCCTTTCAGATTCTTGAATTGACTCCCTTGTGTGAATCAATCAGATCTGAAGGAGATCTTGTTCTTGAGTTCTTGAATACAGGAACCGTTCAAGGTTTGACTTATAGGTGGACTAAAATAAAAGATTGGTGGTGTACTCGGTACCCTCGTCTTTTCACTTTCTTTGATGTGCTACACGTAGATACATGATGTTGAAGATCTGGGGTAACTGCATGGATGATCGCATTAAGTGCATCTGAATCTATCTTAGCATCTAATTATATAATTAAAGCAAATACAAGAAGTACGTTATTCATAACCGTCGAGTTGGTCCATAATCCATCCAGAGGATTTACCAAGACTTGTCTTGAGTTGGACTAATCACTTGTGATCCTAATTCCGGTTATCAGATTTGGATATTGATTTTTGAGATCGTCCATATCTTACCATAAGACTCACGAGCTCAAACGAAAAGTTGGTTGTATTTCGGTACCCCTGCTTTTTCAGATCATGTTATGGACAAGCCAGTATGGGCTGGTGGTAAAGGTAGTGACATTATAGTCAAGGAAGCATATCGTCACATTATCTCTATGATACCTGGTCTTCCTGCTTATAACTAGGAATGTAAATATTTGTGGAACCTCAAATTCTCTCACAAAATCAAATTCTTTATGTGTCTTTTTTGCCACAATAATTTAAATATTAATGAATCTCTTTATATAAAGAGATTGTGTAATCATCCTGGCTATAGTTTATGCGATCAATATTTTGAGATTACTCACCATCATTTCTTCACTTGCAGATCTGTTTGGCCAGTTTGGAAGAAACGCTTTGAGTGGATTGTTTTTGAACCTCTTTACTCTAGTGTATCCCCTATTTCCTTTAAGTATATGTATGCTTTTAAAGGATTTATTGGTGGATTAGAATGGTGTTATATATGTTTTCCTTTCATATTGTGGAGTATATGTTTAGGGAGGAAAAAAATTAGTATTCAATAACATGTCTTTTTATGCTCAAAGTATTTTGTCCAAAGCCATAAGAGCTTCCAGAGAATTTTATTTTGTTGTTACTGACAGGGAAGAAGACCACATTGAATACCAGGAGATTTACATCCCATGGAGGTTGCCTCAAAATACACATTCTAAACTTAATACTAACGGAAGTTCTATTGGCGGTGTTAATGGAGGTATTGGAGGAGTTATGAAAAGATGATGCTGGATTCGTGGCTTGCTATTGCAAGCATATCTTTTTAATGACAATAATGATGTTGAGGTGTGGGCAGTCCATATTGACGGCCTTAAACTTGATGTTGATTTGGGTATCCAGAAATTGGAGGTTGAGAGTGAGTCGGCATATGTTATACAACTCTGTGAAGGAAAGATCAAACCTCCATGGAAGTTGCACAGATTGGTTGAAGACATCAATCAATTGAAGACTACAAGCATTGTTATCAGACATCAAAATAGATAGTCTAATAGAGTTGTTGACGGTCTAGCTAGACCTGCCAGCAAAAAGAAACTTAAAGAAAGATGAGAGTGAATTCCACCAATTGAAATAAGTAGTGTTTTGTATGACTCGCTGGAAGAGCTTTACCTCGTGTTGTTGTCTTAGTTGCTAGCTGCGCCAAGCGTACCAAAAAAAAAAAACACCATAAAAATCTACGACAGTAAATGGTGATAATATTAACTCAAGTACGCAATATACTTACTGACGTTTCCTTTTACACCCCATCGAATACTAGTAATTAAACTCAACAATCTTATTTCATAATAACATTTTTGTCTATATAATAATGTCTTGAAATTTATATACCAATATTTCAATGAAGCCACTCATAACTATTAGAAAGATATAATGATCACAAGTTATAAATATCAATTTCAGTGAACAAAATCACCATTCTGAAGAAGAATAACTACTACTTTGCAGGTAAGGATGTCTAACATATTTTTAACCCCTACACCCATGTCCAATCCAAAATCCTTGGATTGAAACAAATGGCAAGAGTCAGAAGCGCCTGTGTTTCCCTTCCTAAAAAGGGATAGGCTTTTTGGAGGTGTAGTTAGCTGGCTTTTGAATACCCGATCGTTGCAAACAACAACAAATTGGGCTAGCTACAACTCCTAAGAATTATCCGAGTTGTTTTTACGGCTGGCCTGGTGGGCCTATCACCAACCTGCGAAGACGTTCAATAATTATTGAGTGCCCTTGGATCCCGGTTACCATCCGGGAGTTTTCTTTCTGCATCCCGCGGCTAGTTAGGCGTCCAGGACACTGAATCTCCTGGCAGCACGCGGTCTAAACGTAAACGTAATTGTCGCAAGCCCATCATCCTAACGGCAACTAGCGCTAACCAGATGTGATAACATTACCACATGATTTGGTTTTGGCAGTACACACCACCCATATACCTGCGTGTTATTTCCGTAGGTGAAGTAGAACAGCCTTCACAACATCTTGCCAGGATGGTGCAACGACCTATCCGCGAAACCCACCGTACAACGCCCTAATGTATCCGCGTCCAATCCGTTAGTGCACGGATTGCACACCCACCCGCAAAAAGGTGGGTGCGTCGGATTGGGTCTGTGGATTTTGGGTAAAGCTCACCGCTGGCCCTAATGGTTGTGTTTATCTACATGGATTTGTAACATTTGATAAAGCACATGGGCCTCCATGGTTTGATACGGGCTTTCCCGGTTTTTTCAGTTGGATTGACACAAGCTTTACTGCATTACCTTGGCCAAGTTATCTGCCCAATACCAGCATGTTTTAGATGTCGGGGCAGACGGTCTAGGCGTGAATCATTCCACGCGACAACAGCAGTTTTTCCGAGCTTCAGTCTCTGACACTACACTAGTTGGAAATCCTAAATGAGTCTTCTAAAAATATTCGGCAAAGTGTTGAATTTTTAATGAGTGGCGACGATGTTTCATAGTTGCAGAATTTGTTTTCTGTTTGGCACGGCTTAGTGTTGAACGTCGGTAGTACTGGTACTGGAAGTCTGGTACCAACCCAATTGCATAAGCTTCAAATAATTTTCTCATTGACTGGAGTTCATTCCCTGCGAGACAGAGTTCTGGCTACAAAAAAAAAAAAAACGCCCCATTCAGCTTATATCAAAATCAAATGTGCTTTGTTGTTGTCGGTTTCTGTTGGACTCTGGCATTGATTTCAATGGTTTCGGTCCACAAGGATAACCGTATTTCTGCTGTACATGGCTAGACTTATAATCTTTATGTGTTGTGATGACCTACAAATTTAATGTATGGGGATCAAAGTTGGAAGTAATTAGTGACTAGTGAGCAAGTCTCGTGGTCAATAAGCCTAGAAAATGTCTAGCAAATTAGTAGTACTATATAGAGATCTATCTATATAGCTAGTGAACCTATTATTGTATGCCCAGTTATTTAAGATGAAATACGAAAATGAATGCTATAGCAGTCTTACGCATTTAGCTACAGAGTTGGAAGAAGGTGTAAAAACCTACTATGAAGTTGGTTTCCGTTGTAAAAAAAAGTTAATATGATAGCATTGATCATCAGATAACAAAAGAACGAGGACACTACAGGACATACATAACATACAGTATGGTTGTTGGTTAGATCTTGTCCTACATTGGTTTAATTTATTACACTTTCAATGGCCGAATAATGAGTTGAAAATTCAGTGCATTCTACCCTAATTAGCTTGGTTTTACCTGTACTGATCAGTAGTTCTGCTTGTGGATTCTCTTTGAAATAATAGAAACCATATATAGTACTAGACCTAGACCTGGCAATTAATGACCCGACCCACGGGTTGGCCCGAACCCGGCCCGAAAATGTCCAACCCGACCCAACCCATTAAGCCACCGGTCCGGGTTAGGGTTTAGACTTTGACGACCCGTGGAGGTTAACGCCCGACCCGACCCAACCTTGACAGACCGCGGGTAACCCGCTAACCCGTGCATGGAGCAACGTGGCACGAAGTTGCTGCCGCGTGTGACGCGTGTCTGGTCCACCGTGCATGCATATATTCTTCCAAATCCAACCCTAACTCCTAATTTCCTAAACCTTGTCTTCTCTTTTCCTCTCGCTCTCAGCCTCTCTAACCTGCAACTGCAACCGCGTCTCTTCATCTGAATCATCTCTAATCTCTTCCTCTCCCTTCATAAATCTTGCATGAAATAATGAAATAATGATTTGAAGATTATCAAATCTTCTGGTTCTGGTGAGTGAGTTAGGTTACAAATCTTTTGTAACTTTTGTTTGTTGAATTTGCTTGAGGCCTTCTATTACTAATTACGTTTTTGTTTGTGAAATGCAGAGAGAGATTTAGAGATTCACAAATCACAACTACAAGGTTAAGAGAGATTCAAAGATTATGAAGTATAAGGAGGTTTGTTTTATCACCTTCTGAGCTACTATGTCTATGATTTAATTTTTGTGTTTGTTTGATGATTTTACAAGGGATTATAAAATGGGTTTCTTAGATCAAGTTGATTTTCAGATCCATCAGTAACTGTCTTTGTATATGATGAGATAGTAGTAATACTGTTTGTGTGATACTAGCTTGGTTTTTGATGAGAAAGATTATAGGCATGTATTTTTTGATGTTCTATGATCTACCAGTAAATATGCAGGGATCAGTAGTGTACTAATGACTATCATTATGTGAGATTATAGTTTCCTTGCTTAACATGACTTGTTTGCACAAATCTATAGGCTCTAGCTTATGGTTGGTTTGATATATCCTCTGCTTTCAAATTAAAATGAGGATATGTAACGGAGAGTTTATGAAAAATAAGTAAAAATATCTATTGTGCAAGTTATGTAGGAACCCTGAAGTATCCGCAGATATGGATTTTCTGTGGTCTGCAAGTTTACTATACTGTTTAATTGCACATATGCTAGTCCATTCTCTCGCACTATAGATGTTTCATTTTGTGTCTAATGGAAAATAGTCTACTGTTTTTGGCTCTACTGATTTCTGTCTAGCGCTCTATGTCTATGATCTATGATGATGTAAGATGTATACAGTGATACTAACTCATTGACCTTGTTTTGTAGCCAAGGAATATGTCAGCTGTACAAGAAGAACAAAATCATGGTAACAATTTGATGAGAGAAGAGGAATCGGACGAGGATGTTGAGATATTGGAATCTACGGCCGAGGATGCAACTGTCCAATCCGCATCAGGTGGTCCGAAGGGGAAGGGCAAACGTAAATCAGACGTGTGGGCGTTTTTTGAACTCAAGATGATTAATGGTGAAATGAAGGGACTGTGCAAAGAATGTAAGCAACATTATAAATATGATAGTGTTAAAATTGGGACCTCCAGTATGCAACGGCAAAAGTGCCCTAAACGTGAAAATCAAGACATAAAGCAGATGATGTTGACTCAGAATGATGGACTCATGTGTACTCGTGCACGGAAGATAGATCAGACAAAGTATAGGGAGTTACTTTCTGCATTGATTATCAAACACAACTTTCCATTGAGCTTTGTGAAGTATCCTGCCTTTCAAAACCTTATAAGTTATTGTAATCCTGATGTTAAACATATAACAAGGAATACTGAAAAAGCTGATGTTAATAAGATTCATAGCCTACAAAAAGATGTTATTCGCAAGAGATTGAAACTTGCTCCAGGTATGATTCATTTCAACCCCTACTGATCTAAATCATAAGTTATGTTTTATGTATGAATGTATAGGGGTAACAGTAACACTAATGTGAATGAAATACTCTTGCTGGTTTGCAGGTAGGGTGTGTTTAACATCAGACATGTGGACATCTGTTACTACTACGGGATATATGAGCTTAACCGTGCACTACGTCGATCAAAATTGGGAATTGCAGAAGCTTCTTCTCAATTATTGTCCACTTCCACCACCTCATACAGGTAAAGTCCTTTCTCACAATTATCTGTTCTAACATAAACTTGAATCTGGTATTTGTATCTTCTAATGATGTTTGTTTGTTCGCTTGCTAGGTGACGTCCTTGCTGCTAAGTTGTTTTCTATGATTGAAGATTGGGGAATTCAAAATAAGGTATCCAACATCACCTTGGATAATGCTGCAAATAATGGAGCTTGTGCTAAGAATATGAGGCTTACTCTTACAACAAAGAATCTTCTCCCCCAGAAGGGAAAATATTTTCATATTCGTTGTTGTGCTCACATCTTAGCTCTTGGTGTAAAAGAGGGAATTACAATGATTGATCATGTTGTGATTAAGATTAGAGAGTCAGTAAAGTTCCTTAAAAGTTCACAAGTTAGAAAGGAAAAGTTCTTGGAAATAGTCAGAACTTTAGGAATGTCTGAAATTAAAAGGGGTATTCGGCAAGATGTTAAAACTAGGTGAGATTTCCATTATATTGTTTCACAGTTATAGTTTTTCATTATTGTTTATGATATAGTAGTATTACTAAATGTTTTATATATTTACAGGTGGAATTCAACCTATCTTATGTTAGATAGTTGCCTTGTGTATAAGAAAGTGTTCAGCCATTTGAAGGAGGTGGATGATGACTATAAAGACTCTCCAACTGATGAACAATGGGAACAAATTGAAGATGTCACAAGATTTCTCAAGACATTTTATGATCTCACAACCAAATTTTCGGGTAGTAAGTATCCTACTTCCAATATTTATTTTGAGGGAGTTTGTCAAATCAAGGTCTTATTAAAGAAAGAGGGCAGAAGTGAAAATGAGTTCATAAGGAACATGGTACAGAAGATGGTTGAAAAATTTGATAGGTATTGGAAGGAATTGAGTCCTATACTTGCTATGGCAGTAGTACTAGATCCTAGGTTAAAATTGACTTTTGTAAGTTTTACTTATAAAAGGTTGTATGATGGGGATACTAGAAAAGTAGAGAGAAAACTTAATGATGTACGTAACAATATCAAAGCACTTTTTGATGACTACTGCACCACCATGTCAAGAGCTTCCAGTTCCACCAGTGGCATTGACAATGGAACTCAGAATTTGGATAATTCTGCCCATCAAGCAAGTGAAAGTGAGCTTATGCAGGTAACTTATTTATGAGAGATTGATTTTGTTATTGTTGTTGTGTTAATGTGTATGCTATCTGATTACATCTTGTTTGTTTCGTGCAGCATTTTGCGGCAGAACTGTCAAGTGGGGGTCGTATGCAGTTGGATGTATCAGAGTTGGAGCAATACCTTAGTGAGACTAAGCTGCCGTGTTCTTTAACTCAATCATTTGACATTCTAAAGTATTGGAAAGGCCAAGAACAGCGTTTTCCAGTTCTTTCAAGAATGGCAGGGGATATTTTGTCAATTCCTATTTCGACCGTAGCTTCCGAGTCAGCGTTTAACATCGGTGGAAAAGTAATTAGTCGTTTTCGCAGTAGTTTATTACCTGAGAATGCAGAGGCTTTGATTGTAACTCGTGATTAGGACCTTAAAGTTGGTAAGTGGTGTCAATTAAAATCAGTAATTCAGTATTATTTCATTTAGGATTTTAGGTGCAAGTCATAATAGTTGATTGTTTTTTTATCATGCAGGAAAAGAAGATTGGGATGAGGACAATGGAATCATCCATGAGGATGTTTTGGGATTTGAATTAGATGAAGATGGTGATAAGGCAGCACAGGCAGATGGAGAAGCAAGTTCTTATGCATCTAGCATTTACTAGCAACTTGTATGTTGGAAGTGGTTTGTAATATCTTGAATCTTCACTTTGATGGACCTTGGATGGACTTGGATGTGATTCATGTGGCACATGCAACTTAACTTTAAGGATTTTTTTGTTGAATTTTAAGACGAAGACTTGAATTTGAATGTAATGTTAATGAATTATTTTAGTAGTTTTATATTTTTTTACTTTCTTTTAGGGCTGTAATATAAATTTCACGGGTGGACCCGTGAACCCGCGGGTAAACCCGTGAACGGGTTAGGGTTGATAAATTAGCAACCCGTGAAGATTTCAACCCGTCGTGACCCGTAACCCGTCGGGTTCCACCCGAACCCGGACCGGTCCGGCCCATTGCCAGGTCTAAGTCTAGACCCATAGTAATAGTGGGTGTTGTTTTCCCTGGCCCTAGTATTCATCTTTGGATATTGTCTAGTTAGATCTATTTGATCACTATATCTTGCAGTAGAAAATGATGAGATGATATCTCTTAAAAAAAGGTAGGAGTCAGCTCAGCTACTCCAGCCAGCCACTTTAAATGATATGAGCCCTCCCCCCCACCCCACCTTATTCAATCACTTCACATGGAGGGTTAATTAAGACACCTTTATGCATATGAAGTTAGATAGGGGATTCTTCAGTGTCATGCACCCTCATAAATAACCCACCATGTTAGTGTAGAGAGAAAAACTTAGCTAAAAGAAGCTGTATTATGTTTGGTTTGTTATTAGTCACATTACAAATTCAATCGCACTAAACTAAACGCTGGACCACAATTTCTTAGCAATAAATATAAAAACCTAACGGATAAAGCTTTTGGGTTACTGCTTGGGGGATTTAATATGAGATGGTGACTACTAGTCTGGTTTGAAAATTGATTAGTATTTCACAACCAAAGGTATGAAGGGGTAGACTGTTGTTGATATTGCTTTGCAATTTGTTTTTCTGGTAATGGTATGTATTATGATAATCTTGTGCTTTCTATGCTACTACATGCGATTGATATGGTTACGGTAAATGTAATGTTGTGTCATAATTTGATACTACTATCATTTTCCGGCAGACTGATGTGATTATAGTATGAGCCATGAACTATCAGATTGTGATGATGCTAATCTGATTTCGATCAACAAGGTCTGAAGTACCAACCTTTACGTTGCACTGCAGAGAGTACTCTACGTTGTAAACATTTAAGTTTAGCTGCTCACCGGACATTTTATGGTCGTCAACGCTAGTTTTTTTTTTCTTCTCTGACACAATAATCCCTGCTCTGGATTTACTCATAGTGGACGTAAACTTATCCAGAATTGAATACCAAGGTCTCTGTATGAAGTCAAGTTGGCCCTCTCTTCTTTTTCCCAAAGGTTGACCAAGTCATAATCTTGGAGTTCATCAGTCAGTGTAAATTAGTAGTACTAGTGACCATCATTATCGAAAGGGATTACGAAGCTAATAAGGGGAGTTGAAGAGGCTGTCCGACACTCTTGTGTAGTAAATGATGCGTACAATCAGTAGACCATGGATGATAATGGCGCGTTCATGAGATGATATTGATCGTTCATTGGTTGGGCATTTATGAGAGAAATAAATACGTATACTTTGATATAATCTTATTAAATACTAAAGATACAGTACTGCTCTGATATATCTAGTTGTCTCTGTTCGATCTTTTATAGAAACCCAGACCACATTGATCTAAAAGTTGGAATCGAATAATACTGAATGCAGTCTTTACTTGCATGTAGCACTTGCTCAGACCAATGTACCTATGCTTCTACACTAATAGTGTCTGGGTCTAGTTCGAACAAAATTTTCTACTTATTTTTGCTAATATTTTCTATACACTATCTGATTTTTTTTGTAACTGCAATGGTAGTTACTGTTAATCAAGCGCAAGAATCTCAAGATGTTGGTTACCTTAGTTCATCTCATTATTGGGATCACTCGTATCCACAATATTTGCACAATGTAATTGTGTGTGATCGGCTGATCGCTTACATCGACCTCATATGCGTGTAATAGCGTCTTTGTAGTTGTTTAACAAAATGGGTACTCTTTCAAAAACAAAAAAAAAAGTGCAATTCGCAACCTACTAGTGTGATTATACTAATAACTTCGAAGTGTACTGATGAATCTTTTAACACCTTTCTGGCCAGGACACATCTTCCATGAAAACGGATCACCAGCATGGGCACAATATAAATATGAAAATCTACATACAGTGTGTACTCATTGTGGTATGATCACACATCAAACAGTAGATTGCGTCACTATACCTAAGCCTGAACTATACAAATTTTTTGTGTGAAATAGAGATTTTCCTCTAGCTATGTTGGGTACCAAGATGAAATTAACCCATCCATTTGGTAATCGGAAATCAAGTCACAAAGGTGAATCTAGCTCTGCTCCGATTTCAGTGGATTCTTCATCTCCTAGCTCATCACTCAGAACTTCAACTGACTCGCATACAACTATGGATGACTCGGCTGAATTCCGTTCGTCTGGATCAATGTCGTTGAGGAGGGGTCCACTACCGATTCCAAGCAGATTCGAACCGTTGAACTCACCTGGTAGAAACGACAAGCAAGCGATCTGGAGGCCTGTAACTAGACCACGCTCCAATCGAGAGGCTACACTGCCCAACAAGTCTGACCACCTGTCAGACGTGTCAGGAATTACAGGCGTACGTGGTTATCATCACCAAAAGTGAGTCTGTTCTTGTCAATATATACTCACTTACAGGTGAATGCTGGGTTAGTGCTACTTCGGGCATGGTTACAGCTCCTACTCTCACACACTCGCATCTTAAGTGCGGTGAGAATGTTGCTCAATAAATCAGGTCTCTCTCTGAGTTGACCATGGTGTATGAAGGCTATGGCGCTAGCGTCACCTTCTACAGTACACCGCGATTATGTTATGTTGGTTATGTTGTAATAGATCTTTTGTATATCTCATGGTTGGCTGTTATCCTTCATGAGATGGACTATACCTCATCTTGTACTATCATGGATTTCAATATCAATATATGAGGCTTAGCCCGCTGTTCAAAAAAAAAAAACTTCGAAGTGTTACAACCCCTTGAACAATGGAGTGTGCATTGATGACGACCGAACCCAAGCAAGAACATACCATATTGAAACAAAAATTTACAAGATATTTATGACCTCAACTACCGCATTGTCTTTTGCATTTGCAATTCTACAACGTCGAATACCTGGCTTTCTTGACGCGTTTTTTTCTACACAATAACCTAAATACTATGATGGCCTATAAGTGTATAACAACAAAATTATGATCATTCAGTATAAAAATAAATACAAAGACTATTTTATTTTCCTCTTGAAACAAATTCAAAAAAACATCTTTGAAAATTATTTTATACTCGTACAATTAAATTCAAATCAATTCTGCTGGCTAGATGGGTCAGTGTGATTACAATGTATCATGGGAAGAGCAAATCGAGTTGCTCATAATCTCGTGTTGCATACTTCCGTGTTCAATGTTCATCATTGGTGAACATCTTCACCCCCTCCTTGTATTGTTTGTTTCCACTATTTTAGAGGAAACATCTTCTGCTAGCTAGTCTTTTTTTAGGTAGTTGTTTTTTGTTTTTTGCTTGGCGTGCATGCTAAAAGAAATAAAAAAATCATTGAGTTCATGTAACAATCTCACCACCAATTCAGATATTAACAACAACAACAAAACCAAAAAAAAAAAAGGGTGTGGATCAGAGCTCTGCAACTCGGGTAAAGCCTGAGTCATAACCACCATTAATGATCCATCACTAAAACTCAATCTTCTCCTGGCTATGGTGTTTGCATGTCACCAAAATCAGTTCTTTACTAGATTCTTAGTTATGGGTAATCTTTAGGAAGCTCAAATTTTGACGATTCTGGGTAGCTTTGTTTGACTTATAAGGATTGATGTTCAACCAATTGAAACTCTACACTACGTGGGTGTTAATCATAGGTTTGATTAAGTGATCTGATGATCATCTTTCGTTAATAACTTAGTCCATCATACAATGGTTCATGATTATCTTGGTTAATTCATTACAATCTGACTTGGGAGGTTTGTTCAAGTGTAACGTGGATTTGAAGCAACATGGTTGGTAAGACGGACATGAAGAATAAATTGGAATATGCTAATGATGCTATAAGTCTGCGACTCGATGAAATTACGGCACCAACTCAGTAAAATTTCCTTAGTTTTTCCATCAGTTCCTCTTCGATTTCTCTTTGCATGTCTTAGTTCCTGGTCTACCTTTGTTCTCTATCGTTTTAGTGTTTCAGTGAGTCTTAGTTTCCTTTTAAGCTTGTTGTTTTACTTAGATGTTATTAGAATACTTTGTTTCTTTGTTTTCTCAACAATGGATCCATGAAAAAAGGTATGGATTTAGTTTGTATATCACCAAAGTTTTTCAATTCTTAGGTTGAGGTTTAAGATGAATTCCTTGGCTCGAGTTTCTGGTTCTTTTCATACTCTCCTTTTCTAGCTTGGTCATTTCGTTGAACTTAAATTTCTATAGCTTCTTCTACCACCTCCATGCCTCTTCCATCTGACTTAATCAAGATACTTCTTTTATTTTCTTGTGTTTTTCGTTATTTTATTGATTCTAGTTGTGGAGGGTAAAGCCCCTCGGGACACGTGTCAGAGATCTAAGAAGCAAGATCGCGCCAGAGGAACTAGCAGCGAAGCCTCGGAGCCAAACCAAAGAAGGAAGAGACCGAGGACATCGAGAGAAGAATCGGAAGAAAGGGATTCGGACTCCCCAAAGGATCGAAGCCCCAGAACCATCTTCGGAGTACCGCCGAAGGAACCGCCTTACTCGACAAGGACTGACACCACCACGATTGAGTCCCTTGTCTTATTAGCTGTAAACCACCCAAGCTCGGCCTATATAAAGCGAGCTTGGAAAACATTGTAAGGGTTGGAATCTTTTGGGGTGTAACCTAGGCGGCAAGAGAGGGATTAGGTATGTATCTCCTCTAGCTCCTTAGGATCATAATCCATGTAGTTGCAACACTGAAATACAAATCTTCATACATTTAGTCTTCTGGTTAATGTCTCTTTACATATCTTCGGTATTGTTCTTGAGGTCTATATACCTTGAATCATGTTTGAATAACTGTGTGTGTGAGTGAGATCTGAGGGCTATAGAACATCATGTACCTATGCAGATTTTCTACTCATACACTAATTGTCATCATCTTAGGTCTACATCTCAACAAATCGATAGTCCGACTAGGTCTTGCCTCGGATAAAAGGCTTTAGGAAAATCTTGTTTATTCCAGTGTTTGACAAATTGTAGTGCTTTAATTCATTCCCCCATTTTCCCATATGGAAAATGATTAGACTATCTTTTATTTCATGTTTTGTTAAGAGTCGTAGTTTTCCCTTTCTTGGTTTTAAATAGGTGTGCTAAGTGTGTTAAGTTTCCCGTCCTTTCTTCCTTTTGCTTTGGTTGCTTCATGCCCTCTCCTTCCTGGATATTTGGTAACTCAAGTGGATTAAGGCACATTTGCAGTCTTCCATCGATTCACTTCATCCACAATTCAACTATACTTGAAGGGTTTTCTCATGGGAAGTTCTTTTTTAGGGCCTTAAAGCCTTCGCACCAGTGAAAATTTTGGTGTTTAGAGTTTGGTTGGTTACTTTGGTATTTTGGGTGCGCTTGGTCTTTTGAGTTCGTATTTGACATGGCAGATTTGGAGGTGTGTTGCAGCTTGAAGGAATTGCTTGTTGTGGGGGTCCTTTTGTTGGCACCAATGTGGTCTGGACGCAAATTGAGAACTTTAATTGTAAAGTTATGCTTCGTGTTGTCTGATTACATTTTACACTACATGTAACTCTCTCCTTGCCTTAAATAAAATCCGACCTTTCAAAAAAAAATTACCTTTAGAAGTTTATCAATATTTCTGATGAATCTAACAGACTGTTGAACCGGTTCATTTCGGGCACCAACTTAGTAATGATGTCTTTATTTCATCTCCTTTGGGCAGGACGGATTAACCGTTCATTTTGGGCTCAAAGTACATAATATCAATATTGTCTTCCTTTTCACCACCTTTGATCACATGTGCGAGGTTTTATATAAAAAATCCTCAATACTATGTAAGGAGACTCTATGACTTATGAAGCACCATCTAGTTCGTATATTTCATGCAAGATTATTCCTAATGGCTTTGGTCGAGCCAATTCCAGATGTAGATTTTCTGTATAGAGGTCCTACTAAAATTCAATCTAAATATGCATCACTACTCTTAGCCAGAAAATGGCATGCTAGAGCTAAGGGACAGTGGCTTGCAAACGATTAAAGAAACTCCAAATTTTTCCATAAGAATGCATCACTTATGCAAAGAGCAAACATCGTCGATTCTCTGATTATTGAAGGTGTTATGTGTCATGACAGGAGTCTTATTAATGAAGAGGCTATGCACTTTTACTCTAACCTGTTTAAAGAAAATCATAATGTCATGCCAAAGTTTAATGATTTAGTGATGCTTTCCATTTGCATTCAAAAAAGAATAATGTTTGGAAGACCTTTCAAAGAAGATAAGGTGAAGAAGACAAACATGCATTTTGGTAATAGTAGGTCTCCGGGTCCTGATGAGTTACCCAATGGAATTTTTCAAAGCTTCATGGGAGATTATCAAAACTGGTCTTATGGCAGTTATTGAAGGGTTTTAAAGTGTGGGTAATTTATATTGGAGGATGAACTGCACAAACATAATTCTTCTTCTGCCTAAGTGTGATGATGTTGTTAACATGTGCAACTACAGACATATAAGTCTCATTGAGGGGAGTATATAAAGTTATTTCCAAAAATTTAGTCGAGAGGTTAAAACTTGTACGTCCTTCTAGAATTACTGAATTTGAAGGTGCTTTTGTTGATGAGAAAAAACAAATTGATAGCATTTAGATTGCTTCAGAGTTAATAGATGCTAGAGAAAAAACAAATGAACCTGGATTAGTAGTGAAATTGGACTTAGAAAAGGCTTTTGATAACTTAAGTTGGTCTTGTCTCGATACTGCTTTG
>JAJJMA010073179.1:0-12763 GCA_023529015.1 Papaver nudicaule
GAAATGGAGGAGATGACTCAGCTGAAGACTTTACCTATATTAGGGAATGAAATCGATCAAAGGAACGGGGCAACGTATCTAGTTCTTATCAGTACAAAGACCCGCTCGCGACAGACCCATTTCACCTGCTACAAGTACTACCCGCAGCACAAGGAATCTCAGAGTAATGGATGTATGCCATACGTGGCAGGAGATGGTGAAAGGATAGTTGAGGTGTCCCAACATGTGTCACCCAAAGGAAGTGCATGCAGTGACTCACCTTAGTAACTTTTCCCTATATTAAGCAAGTTGTTGGTCAAAAAGAAGGACCAACTTCTACTCTCTCAATCCACCCTGCAGCTTTTTCTTCTTCTCTAATGAAGCTTCCTTACTCAATGTAACACAAACATCAATAACAACACTATCAATCATTTCCACCGTGGATGTAAAGCATAGATCAAAGATGCCGAACCACGTAAAATACTTGTGTCGATCTTATTTACATTTTTGCACTTTATTTCCTTTGCATTTCTCTTATTTTTTTTTACATTTCTTGCATTTTACCTTGGTTGTTTTACTTCATCGTGGGTGGCGACCTTTGGGTTGTTTTACATAGCTCAATCAGAGTTGCGGGTCAACGAGTCAATCGAATAATCAAAAGTCAATCAGTTCGGGGAGAACAGCCGCAAAATTCCCCTCGAACATCCAAACTATCTTCGGGGTTGACAGGCAATATCTTGCCCAATCCTAAGGGGGTATCGGGCATCACAAAATAATTCCTACCCTGGGTATTCTCTCACCTCTGGCCCAGTTAGAGAGTCTATCCGAACATACGGGCAATCCTCCAAATGGATATACCTAAGGGGGTATACATGGTATTTTTCCTACCCCAGGGGACAAGGCATCAAAACGCCATCCCCCGCCTCTCTCTCAAAGAGGGTTGGCCTCAATTTTTCTCCTGCTTGATTCAAATTCAAGTGGGCCCGCCTGATTCAAATTCAAGCGGGACTACAACAGGATATGTGCAAGGAATAACGGCAACAAACATTTCAACAACAAATATCCAACATCAACAAAAAGTATCCAACATCAAAAAGGGAGCCAATACTTACCCCCAGCAAAGCAAAAGAAGCCCAGCAATGGATCAGATCCAGTTATCATGCGACAAGAAATCACTTACACAATTCATCTCTCACGACAAATTGGAGCACTGGAGCATTTCCAATCCAACTCAATTATCTCACAGTGGCTCGTTGCATGTTCAAATTTCACTAATGCACTCTAGCCCTCTCGCTAATGGAGCCCAGTCAACAACACAACCCGTTCCAGCTATGTCAAAGTACCTGCAAAGGCGTTTCCCAAACAGCCAAAGGCAAGCTTGCAGCGGGCAAAGCTACAACAAAGAACGAGTTTACTCCGAAGCAAGGATTACGCAGGCCACACCATCGCTGGACCGGGGCAAGCGTCCATACAACACAATGGAACATACATTGAAAGGTAATAGGCATTGTAAAACTTTGTTATGCAGGTTAACTTGAATACATTTCGGCATCTCGGAAAGAATAGGGGCAAGTATACATATACTTTTTTGTCTTATATTCTTTCCGATACACCTCCATTAAAAAACGGATGACACTCAAAACACCTGCTCTGAGGCAAAGAGGAGTCTTCTCAAGTATCGTTCTCCCAACAATCCTTAAGAAGAGGGGCAACTGTAAATACAATAAATCTGCACCAACACGTGGCGCACGGTCAAGCAGGGAGCAACTTAAGGCAATGAGACGAGATGCATCATAGCGACTCCAAGGGTTCTTCACAATTAAGGAATGGGTGAAATGATAATTATCCTGCAAGGATACGTGGCAAGCAGTGGAAAATGGAAGGCAAGGTGAGCCTATACGTGGAAGGAAACATGGGAAACAAGAATGGGGCAGCCTATACGTGGAAGGAAATTATGTAAGAACAATTGAGGTGTGCCCACACGTGTCACGCAAAGGGGATGCATGCAATGACTCACTCCTTGCCGCTCACTGTTCACTTCTGCCCCGCTCACTGTACACATCAACCCGATCACTGTTCACATCAGCTCAATCACTGTTCACTACTGCCCGCTCCAGACTACATCGAAACCTGCATTAGGATAAGTGTGCCTGCACGTGTCAAGACATGGCTAAATGATAGATGAGGTGTCCCAACATGTGTCACCCAAAGGAGGTGCATGCAATGACTCACCTTAGAAACTTTTCCCTATAAAAAACAATGATATTAGTAAGGAAAAAGGACAGGTTTTCCTACCACTTTTACCCGACAACTCCTTCTTCTTCACTACTTTCTCTTATTACTGTAACACCACATCATATCAATAACAACACTATCACTTTTCCCCCGTGGATGTAAAGCATCGATCAAAGATGCCGAACCACGTAAAATCATTGTGTCGATCTCTATTTTCTTTACATTTCTTTGATTTCCTTTGCATTTACCTTGGTTGTTTTTAATATTTGTGGTGGCGACCTTTTAAATCCACTTCGCCGGATTTTTGGGTTGTTACAGATTTCATTACATTCATTTTCTTTTAACAATGTTGGCTTTAGTGCCAACATTTAGCTTTGTGTTTGGGGTACATCTTAACCCATTGTTGACTGTCATTGGCCACCACTGACACATTTTCCATCAGATGTGCTAAGCAACCATTTAGGTTATTTGGAAAGTATTGTACTCCTACTGTCTTCTTTTGTAGCACGTACTGACTCTTCAGCACTGGTAAACTTTGCCAATTTCTAATTCACTTATGCCAAGCTTGTCGACTGGTTCATAAAACTGTAGTCTGCCCATTATTTTGTATATATGTCACCATGTTTCATGATTGATACGAGTAGCTCATCATGTTGCATAAAATTGTTTCAGGGAAAAGGAAAAGCTTTTTCTGTTGGTGGGGATCTTGCAGAATCGTTCCATGATAGTGCTGAAGGTAATGGTTCTTTTTACAATTTTTCACTACAAGAAAAATGGGCATTGACAACGGATATATGACAACGTTTTGCAAAACGTTGCAGAGAAGAGGGCCTTTGACAACGTTTTCTCCCTAAAAACGTTGTCGAATGCTATGGCCTTCCGACAACAGTTATATTTGACAACGTTTTTTTGAGAAACGTTGTTATTTGTTCTCTTTCACAACGGTTAGTGAGTATTGTTAAATGATATTTCGTTTTTTTAACCATTTAAAAGGAAATTCTAGTTTATTTTACAATCTAAAAGAGAAAGTTATTAGGATTAAAAACATAGCTAGTAAAAAAGATGAGTTGTCAGATGAATCACATAAAAAATTACATAGTCTTTTGTCAAAAGCTTCATCCACGCTGAATAGATGTGAATCTTAATTCAGTTTTGATTATGTACGTGTGTCTAAACAACAACTAACAATAATAGTTTTGGTTCTTCACCCGATAACATATTCAATTGAAGTTTGAGCCCTTTTTAGTAAGCAGGACTTGATATTCTAAACGAATTCAGATTCCTCGGTGAACTATTAACAAGGTTTACCTCAGAACATCTTATGCGAGCGCATCGAAGACTACACGAGGATTTTTCGAGAGTTATAAGAATGGTTCTTTACCAGAAATCATACTTAATAAGTTTGAGTCTTAATTTGTAAGCACAATTTGATGTTCTAATCGAATTCAGATTCCTCGGTGAACTATTGACAAGGTTTACTTTAGAATAACTTCAGCGAGCATGTCAAAGACCTCACGAGGATTTTGGTGACTTATAAGATTGGTACTTCACCCGAAATCATATTCAATTGAAGTTTGAGTCATTTTAGTAAGCAAAATTTGATGTTCTAACCAGATTCAGATTCCTCGGTGTACTACTAACAAGGTTTACCTTAGAAAATTTTTGGCGAACGCGTCGAAGACTTCACGAGGATTTTAAAAACTTATAAAAATTGGTTCTTTACCCGATATCATATTCAATGGAAGTTTGAGTCATATTTAGTAAGCAGGATTTGATGTTCTAACCGAATTCAAATTCCTGGGTGAACTATTATCAAGGTTTAGTATAGAACATCTTCGGCGGGTGCCTCGAAGACCTCACGAGGATTTTTCGGGACTTAGATCGGTACTTTACCCGAAATTAAATTCAATTGAAGTTTGAGTCCTATTTAGTAAGCAAAATTTGATGTTCTAACCGAATTCAGATTCCTCGGTTTACTACTAACAAGGTTTGCCTTAAAACATCTTCGACGAGCGTGTCGAAGGCCTCACGAGGATTTTTCGACACTTATAAGAATGGATCTTTACCCGAAAAACCAATGTCCAATACTATGGTCTCCTAACAACGTTTTTAAAAGATAACTTATTTTCACAACGTTTAGAAACGTTGTCATCCCCACATTTTCACAACGTTTAGAAACGTTGTCATCTCTTATTCTTTCAAGCGGGCCCTATGTGTTACTCATTCAGCGAAGAACGCAAGCGGGCTCTAGGTATTACATCTTATGCTAAGAGCAAAAATGATCTTGTTCTTTATGTGCCGATTTGTGAATCTCAAATGTCAGAAGCTTGTTCGTTATGAGTCGATTGTTGAAAACTCGATCTTTTTTATTTACTAATCCTCATTTTTAGTTTTCGTCGAAATTTCACCTTCGAACGAGTGGTCAATATATAATATTACAACCTAATAAAAAACCAGATTGTCCTAATTAAGTTCGATGTATAATAAGGGACCAATTTTGAAGTCATGGAGATTATGAAACAAAGTATTTAAGTCGCAATTGTAGCTTTGGGTTCTTGGTGTTGATTTTTATATGCTTTTCCATTGGCCAAGTTATTATCATACAATATATATCAAGTTTAGTTACAATCAAGTGATGAAAATAATTTTGGGGTCTCTCAAGGGTGTAATCAAGTACGAAAATAAATTGTGGATTTATTTTTTGTAACTTCGCGAAAATGTTTTTTGATTTAGTTTATTTTGAAATAAATCAAGTAAAAATGATTAATATTATTATTTATTTTTTTAAAATATACCAATCAAGTACGAGAATAAATTGTGGATTTATTTTTTGTAACTTCGCGAAAATGTTTTTTTTATTTAATTTATTTTGAAATAAATCAAGTAAAAATGGTTATAAAGGATAACCCACATACATCAGAGGTATTGAGAAGTTTCAATGGTTTCAAGATAAACGGCTAAGATTATCAAAACTGTAAAATCTTAGATCTTATGTTATTTTCATCTACACGTGTAGGTGTTTCTGTCACTATGCATCAAAAACTTGATATCCTAGGCGCACATCCAAAAATCCTGAAAACCCTATAATGTTATTATGTTAACACTCTTCACTTCCGCTTCCCAAATTTCCCCAGATCTGACGACTCCCTCTTCCTCTTTGCCTAACAATTGTTTTTCTCCCAAGTCCTAACAAAGCCTCTAGAAGCTCTCAATTCATTAGATCTTCGTTGTTTTTCAGAGAAAAAACCCAAATACAAATCGATAGGTTTGGTTTCTTCGTTTCTTCTCTCTGAAATTAGTGAATTAGATTACGATTAAGAAAAAACCCAAATCCAAATCGATAGATTTGATTCCTTCTTCTCTCTGAAACCCCAACTTCAATTGTAGCATCTGTTTCTTCGATTCATAAACACAATTTGAAACCAATTCGATTTGATGGAGAAACGGCGATGAAGAGAAAACTCTGATTTGGGTCTTCTGAGTTAGGTCTAGCAGAGGTATTTGACTTACTGTGATTTCATTACTCTAATCTAAGAGCTATAATCTCAGTTCGGTTTTTCTAAGAACGATTATAAGTTTTATACTTTTTGTATGATTTCTATTTTGTTATTGATTTACCTTTTATTAACACTGCAGGTGGTAGTAGGTTGATCTGATTGGGTTCCCTGATTTTGTTTGGCTATTTGCAGTACATTCAGTGGTGTCGGTTTGCCATAAGATACCAATGGAAACATTGCCCAGGAAGCCATTGGTCGTGTCAAGTTCCCTGTACATTTAAGTTGGCAGATGAGAAAGAGCAAGAATGCCACTTTGTATCTTCAATGTAAGTTTGAGTTCTACCTTGATTTTATGTTGTCGAAAAAATTGAAGTAAATCGCATTCTCTGTACTAATGTTTTTGGCAAAATTTTATCTCCATTAGTCCCACATTCAGTAAATTTTTCCTTCAATTTTTGATTAGTTCGATTTGTCATCAATTGCACAACAGTGAGTTATAATGCGTACCATTCCATTAGTGACAAAATTCCTACTTTTGAAGTTTCTAAATGGCTACAAATCAAAAAATACAAAATCATGTTTAGTCTATAAAAGATAATGAACTTAAGAAAAAATCGCATTGCATTTACAAATTTGTACAGGGAACTAATACAACTACATTTACTTGCAGGCATAAATGATGTAGACAACCTAAACAAGCTCATATTAGTTACTGGGAGATAGAGACGGGAAGCATACGTGACAGTAACATGAATGTACAGGGAAGTTGTCAAATGCTTTGGGTCTATCACTTCATCCCAAAGCATTATTCGCACCAGTAAGGAAGCAAAATTTGCATCATCTTTTCAATTGAATTCCTCATCTTCCATATATAGATACAACATTATTTTCCATGAGAGATCTAAGGTTAATGTTCTTTGCTAAGAAGGCAAGGAAGGAGGAACCAGGGATAAGAAACAAAAAAAGAAGATATGAAGCTGCGGAAAGAGACTTTCGTTTGGCCTATGCCATCTTCCTTATCTGTCTCTACATGGGTGATATGGTGTACATGTTTGAGGAAAACAAATTAAGCTTGAAAGGTACTTTTTAAAGCTAATGTATATTCCCAAATTCCTTAACAAACGCATTTCAGAAATGTCCGCACATTTCATTAGCTAACTCAAAACGGAGGAACAGAGGAATCTCTTTTGGTCTGTTGGAGGGTAAGCCTAAAATATCACTAATGTATTCTTCATGTCCCTATACTGCCTGATCATTTTACTGTACGTATGCCCTGCCTGCCTAATTATTTTGGAACACCAAAGTTTATATGTATGCATACGATGCAGGCGCTTTGACGAGAGATATCCGAGGAGATGAATACACTGAAAGCAGGCAAACATGTTTTTCCGTTTTGAAACTCTGTTTCAATGTAAGTATATTCCATTCTTTACGACCCTATGGTGCTCGCAAATATATTCTTTATGAGCCTCGGTTACATGACATTACGATATATCTGCCTACAAATATCTATATGCCAATTTTACTAAACCTCCAATGAAATGGTACCCCAGGTTCCCGCTTCAGTTGAGAGTAGATTACCATACAAGGACTACTACCTTTGAGGTGCAAATGGTTTTGCAATGCATGTACAGCAAAAAAACCTGCTCCGGTTTGGTTTTAGCTACCATCACTCTAAGGGAAGAGGTGTCACCAGTATCTATATGAACCAATCTTCAGGTCACCTACCTCATTGTTTTCCATGAATGCAGTAGAAGCCGAGGGATGCAGCTACAATTTTATTACCAGCTATCTTCAGGGTGTAAGTTAAACCATCAGATTGCCCTCAATAAGCCCTATATATGTCAGTATAAATGTGTGCCAAATATATTCGAAATAGAAAAGATGAATTCACTGCAACAAAGGATGTCCTCATGTTCACATCAAGAATCTATGTTCACAAAGGTTGCAGGTCTCTTATAAACAAGCTCATTCCTAAAACATTTGTTTGGTGTTACATTTCGCAGACTTTTAGACAATTGTATCAGTTCAATTTTCTAACCAGAACAATTGAAGTCCATCATGCCCCATGGAGCATTTCTGATAAGCTTCGGTTCTCTTTTCTAATTGGTGAGATGCTTTCTGATTTCATGGACAACTGGTTTCAATTCTCTCTGTATTATTATTCGATGCTTATGTTCTTATGAATGAACTACTGCAGATACATCTCGATTAGCAAAGGGAAGAAGCATTCATTTTTCTTATGCATTCGATGATTTATTACAAACATCATAAAGGTTTTGGTCTTGTGGAGCCTCTGCTACAAGCAATTACAGTATGTTCAATTATATTTCAGATAAACTCATTATGTTGTAAAACTAGTTGACTTGTTTACTACTATCAAGTTTCGATAAAGTCGTTATGTTGACATTAGATATTTTGTTTTATATTTTGATTAGGTAGGAAACATCCAGGATCTAGGCTAGTGGAGATGTTGGTGACCAGCGATGCACTCTTCCAAGGTAAAGTTTCACCTCCTCAATTCTGATTTTGTATGCAAGTTCACTTCGTTTTCGTTTTCGCTGACATACTGTCTGTGTTGCAGCAGTTATATGCCAGATTATCTGAGCTTCTGGGCTCCATGATCATCTATTATTAGTCAATATTATTGCTGGTAAAATTGCTACAATCTCAAGTGTTACACGGAGGTAATGATTTGAGATTCGTTTTCTTGTCACTTGTTCTAGGATATTATTGTCTGCAGTTTTTTAGTGCTCATGACCCAGATTTGATACTTTTGTGCCGGGAGTCTGTGTTTTACTTCGAAAGATCACCAAGGACCATCCCAAGTGAAATTTTGAGCCAAATCTCGATTAGAGTGTACTTCCGGCGAATCCCATACCAAGTTAAGGGAGACAATATTTTGACATCGGAAGAACACCAAGGACCCAACAGCACAACTACCAAGCTCTAACACACCAAGCGTAATGGGAAGTTGGAGAAGCAGCGTATAAGACCGGCGCTTAGGCTCAAAGAAGTGAATTGAATTTTGATCTTTGTATTGGTGCTTAGGCAGTTAGGTTGAACAAGTGAATTGAAATTGAATTTTGTGATCAATGTTTCTGGATTTAATAAATCTGTAAAGAAGTTATTTCATTTAAATCAATAAAAAAAAATTCATATATTGTTATTATTATATTTTTTAAATTTTTTTTTTTTTTGAAACCTGTAAATATTTCAACAACGTTTTGTTACTATTGTCATTTTGTAACTCACAATGGAAGGTAACCGTTGTTGCTGGCAATGTATGACAACGTTTCTCGCAATGGTCAGTAACCGTTGTTGAAGTAGTGGGGCTTTGACAACACGCAGCTAGACAACGTACAGGAAACCGTTGTCGTAACATGTTGACAACGGTTTCTCAGTGTTGTCGCTGGGTCTTTTTCTTGTAGTGTTTGTTGTACTCATTCTCACTTTACTTTCTAAAAAAACAGCACTGTCTGAAATACATTTCTTTTTGATACTAATGAATCTTCACGTTAAAACTTGCTTTTCGTCCTCCAGGTCATTGGAGATTAGGTGCCAAATTTTTGTGGAACGTATACACCTTAGTTTATAGAATTGCATCATTCAATAAATCCCAGGTATGTAACTCAACTGTGCACTGCATTCTGGAAAATTATCCATTAGTAACTTTAATTTGATTGCAAGTTAATTTGGTTAGTTAGCATTAGGTCATCTCCACTTTACGTTTAACAACATACTAAGTATTCTATTGAAAGTTAGATTTTCCATCTCTGGTCTGTAATATGTTGGCTAGAGACCAGAATTCGGTTACAACTTTCATCAAAAAAATAAATGAATTCGGTTACAACATAGTAGTAATAAAATTTATATTTATCAAAAAATATTGTAGTTTGATAGAATATCTCTTGATATTAGATCATGACAGATATATCAGATTCATTTTTGTTGTAACTGTAATACACCAACGATAATCACTTTTGCCTTGGATGATCTTTAACAATAGGACCATAAGTATCCGACACGGAGTATTATGAAAGGTTGCTGCAAATTAAATAGCTGCTCTTGCGATTTGCTCTGCGAGTTGATTTGAAATCCCTTGAGCTATGGCAACACATCCATCAAGATAGGTGTGAAGACGACCAGAAACACTAGCAGCTAAGTCATCATTGATTTCATACTTAGTAACCGTCTTGATTACGCAGGCATTTATTTCCTTTACCAGTATTTCGAAGCTTAATATCGAAAATGTACATCCCATTTCCAAGTATCCACCTTCAATCGTTTGTATCTCCTTAAGACGCTTTTCGTGATCAACAGTCACAATCTTCTCCTTGCTCGCTGGTAAACCATGTCCTGCTTCCAATACAGACGTCTAGTTATACCACTCGATCTTTATAATATCCAATTGAAAAAGGATTGATGATGCAAAGGTTGAAATGTTACATATGTACCTGGAAGGAGCACAACACACAGAATAGTACCAACGCTGCATCCATCACCTTCCAAGATATCCTTGCTTTTGAGAGTATTTGGAAGTAACTGAACGGTCAAAGTGTGGAAGTTAGGGGAGCTATAGATTGCCCAAACATCATCTGCAGAAGCACTTACCTCAAACTCGTTTATAAACTCGTATCTCATTTTATCTAACCTTAATAGTTGTTAACTAACGAGTTGCTCATTACCTCATGTGTGTTAGTATTTATAATATAACATGCACAGGTCACAAGTATTTTGCCATTCGCCAATTGGATCTTTAGTTGGGATCGATTCCCTCCCTATTCACTTGAATCCACCTTTATCTTGTCTTTTTTCAAGTATCTCTGGTTATCTATGGATTCCATACGTATGGTTAGTTTTTAGGGATAATTGGGAATCTATCCCGTGTAGAGATTATCAATTGGAGATCTGTCCATAGACGGCAAAAATTAGTGAATCTATCCTACACAGTTAAAATATCTGTTAACTAGTCAAACACCTAAGCATGTGCGTTTGATTCATAGCTTGTTTTGCCCTTCCTTGTAAACTTATTTCTACCAGACCAGCCATGAACATAGTTTGATCAAGTGATTATTATCTTAACATTTAAAAGCAGAAAAGATGCAGGATTACACATGATATATTCATCATCCTTGAAATTTCTTTATATTCACATCTAAAGAAACACAGTAAAACAAGTCCATCCATTCGTTTCTTTTTAAACATCCACTAATCAACTAGCAACAGTAGAATTAGTAAAAGCTCTAACGAATTTCTGCAAACCGTGGTCAGTCAGTCTTTTTGTCGAACACTTTGTAGGCATTTTACTGAACAAACAGATATGGAGTCTTCTTTGATTAATTCTCTCCACACATACAGAATTCAACGGCAGTAACTCTCCTGTTCCTTCTTCATGTTCTTACACTAAAACTCTACCCAAACTTTAGTACCTCTTGGTCTTTTTATCAACTACAGCAATATAATAATACAATCTAAAGCCTAGTTCCATCTAGCATTACCCTAGTTTTACTCCCCTCTTATTGCTTTACTGACGGAAAATTTGAACGAAGTGGTCGCTGCCTAGTTTAGCTCTTTCTCCTTTTTTTCTCCCTCTGTGTCTTTGGTTTCTCTCGATCTGTTTTTGGGAAGAAACCCGAACAACCTGTAAACTCACGTGTTAAACACCCGTACTTAACATTGAAAGGGTATATTAGTAAATCAATAGGGGTCATTGACCAGTCAAAGGGGAACATTGACCATTTAACGTCATAAATTGGCTGACAAGACAGATTCACTAATTTTTGCCATTTATGGACAGATCCCCAATCGATAATTTTTACACGGGATAGATTTCCAATTTTCCCTAGTTTTTAAGAGGAAAAGGTTGAAGCATCCAAATATGTTTCTTTTGAAACGAAATAAAATTCCATTATGGTTCATATGAACGGTCAGTCCCATACGCAGAACAGTAGCTAGGTTCATCTATCAAACACAAAAGCTACACTGGTATCCACTTTCCAGAAAGAATATCAAATACTCCCCCCGTCCCACATAAATCGAGCTACTTGATTTTTTATTTTAATCTAAAAATATGCTAAAATAAAAAACCAACTATAGTTCAATTTAAGTGGGATGGAGGTAGTATGTTTTAAGACACTGTTGTGTTCGACATATAGGGTCGCATTCCATCACTAAAAACAAGAAGAAAGTTATATATAGGGACACACACCTAGCTAGGTCTGTTAATAATAACACTAATGCTTTCATTTACTCCCTTTGTTTCATTTATATAGGCGGAATTAGGATTTTTTTATGTTTTAAATTATAGGAACTACAACTAACAAGACTACTTTTTACAACTTATACCCTTAATAATAACACAGGTAATTGTGTTTGGAATAAGACAAAGGGTAAAATAAAAAAAAACATAGAAAATTATGACTTCAAAAATGTTTTTTTAATCTAAGAGAATTGGTCTCTCCGCCTGTATAAAAGAAATGGAGGGAGTAATTCCTAAGGAAGCATCGAGTTTCTTCTTGTCGGGTTTAAATTGGAAATAATGAATAAAGAAAGTTAGTTATATATGATGATCTGGTCGGTTTGGTCCTGTTATTGAAGATTTGATATAAGACGCTGCTAAGACAAGTAATTCGTACACTATTCCAACTAAGAAACAAACCATGTACTGACAGTTGAGAACAGTATTGCAATTTGCAAAGACACTAAAGTACTTAGTTAAACTTCATGCTTGTGAATAAGTCACTTGTGTGTTTGAATGAGATAACGAAATTAAATGCTTCTCATCCACCACATGTTTAACAAAACAAGTAGTATGCATGTGTTTGAAAGCTCAATTATATAAGGAATGAACTGCAGGAAGGGACAATCCTCATCATCTTCATCAGATAATTCTTACAGACACGCAGACAGAACTAATTACTAGGAATACATGGCCACTCACGCTGCCATAGCTGACAATGTAAAGTACTTAATTCTTCTTCATTAGATAGGTCGTCGAAGCTAATATACAATAATTTGCATTAGTTTTCACAATTTCTTCTTCTTTTTTT
>JAJJMA010073181.1:0-16568 GCA_023529015.1 Papaver nudicaule
GTAACATGTATCATGGGTTTTATGACATATCATCATCAGTAACTAGCGTTTCCGTCCCTTGCAAGTTGAAACCACATAACATGGATTTCATGATGTATCCTTATCAGTAAACAGTATTTCGACCCCAAATATACATGGCCTCTGGAAGAAGATCAAGGAGAAGAACAAATTTATTGAAATTCCATATAAACACAATGAATTCAACTGTGTATATGCTTGACGGTTGCCCATAAAGACTGGTGGGGTGTGGGGATAGTAGTTGCTTGAAAATAATTATACGTACCTTACCATAACTTGTAAGCAATATGGTTATACTTATCGTTGGACTTTTTAAACAGTGATTAGCATCAATAATTATGACAAGAAATCATCTTTTTATTTTACCAACAAAATTTAGTGGAGCAGTGCATCATTTTTTGTTTCATGTACAAAAAGAGAAAAAAACCCAAATTATGGAATAGTTTTGATGGCAATGCAACATAGGATGATTTGTTTGTTTCCCATGGAAAAGCTGTGGATATCATTTAACCAATTCTTAACGATAAGAAACGAATAAGAGATGTTTCACTTTTGCGGGGATAAAAGGGGAGATTGGTGAATTGGAATAGCTAAGTAAAACCTAACCTTAAGTCTTCGAAGGTAAAAAATTCTGGCTATTTTTGCCTGTCGAAAATATTTTGGCCCTATGAATTTTGTTCCCATCTAAGAGTGGGTGCTATGGGATGTCTAAAAGCAATGAATGTACTAAACTATCTTTACCAAATAATCTATGCTTATATCCACCGATTATGGTTTTGGATTTTTGAAAACACGAAGAACACGAACAATAATCACTGCATACGGGGGTTTAATAAGCGTCAATTCTGGGCAAAATCAAGTGTAGATGTTCTTGATAAAAAAAAAAATGTTTTGAAGAAACGTAAACAAGGTTTTCGAGGAAAACAATTCTTGTTTTCAAGTTTGTCTAGCAACGATTTAATCCAAGTTAATTAAAACTAGTTAACCTTATTTTGCAACTAGAACCTAAGGGACGTACCCAGATTCAAACTGTCTCCATCAGCTCGAGCTCTGCAAATCGGCGACACTGAGCTCACTCAGTTTCCACCGATCCCATCACTATCACCTACATAATCTCGGAAAACCTCAGCTGCATGTCCTTCAAATTCTATAAAACCAAGTGTTTGATAACTTTAGCCTCTCTTACCATCACTACTCATCATCTTACTCTGTTTTGCAGTTCTACAACCACGTTTTCCGGCCAAATACTACTCATACTCACCTCAGTCTACGAAGTCCGTGCATGCAATCGAACGACCACTGAACTCAGCTCCAACTCTGGTTTGATTACTATCTGACACACTGTTGCAATTTTGAACTTACTTTTGGTTTCTCTTGTCTGAGTCCTGTTCCAACCTATTGATTTCTATGTCTGTTATATTATGAGCTACATAGCCTGGAATTGTAGAGGCGCTCACCAATCAGACACCATACAAAAACTTAGAGATATTAATAGAACCTACAGACCGGATATCTATTTCTTTCAGAAACTATTTCCGATGAAGCTCATATATTCAAAATTGCTAGCATGTTGGGGTTTTCATCATGCTTTTGTGGTTCCTTGCATTAGACATAGGGGTGGACTTACCATTATGTGGCATCACAATTCTATAGTGGATATTCTTTTGGCAAATCAAAGTCTCATTCATGCGCACATACAACCTACCTCCAATAAACAACCATGGTATTTCACTGGTATCTATGGCCCTCCTCAACACCCTGCAAGATGGGATTTGTGGAATGACTTTCATAACATTGTACTGGAACCAACAACCCCATGGATTTTCATTGGGGATTTCAATGAATTCATATCTCAACTTGAAAAGAAATGAGGGAGACCATACTACAACTCTATTAGAGCATGGCTCGGTCAACCTCACTAAGTGTTGGTATGTCAAGCTTAGTTGTCAAATTGAGTGATCAAAACTCGACCGCTAAAACAACACACATTAAATAAAGTCATGATTGAGTTAGCTTTAGGTTGTGGAAGATTTTGGTAGGATTTAGAATCACTACTTGAAGTGTTGAAGAAGACTGAAGATCAAACGAAGACATCCGGCTTCATCGTTCAAGAGGTTAGTGAATCTAAATAACGCGATTCCATTATCTTTTACTACAAAAGACAAAAACATAACTCTCTACTTGAGCTTTACGCTATGATTTGATTACTTGTGATCAATGTGTCTTAAGATATTACTCCACTTTATCGGTTACGATGTTGTTGTTAAAGTTATGACGTTCCATATTGCTTAGAGCTTTCTTTTCTTCTCCGTCTCTAAGTAATATAAGGTTTTTCCTAAAACCTTCGAGTTGGATATAGCAGTGTGTGTACTTACCTAGTCTGACTCTGTCGGATTGATTAGCAAATACATGTATGAGCTAAATGTAAGTGAGATCGTGATTCAAACTTATGTTGTGTAGACTCGATATACTGTTGTTTTGAGCATCGAATATTACGTCTTGGTTTGTTTCTGAATGCTGAAATTCTGAATCATTTACTTGATTCTGTATATGAACATCTCGTATGCCATATCATACTTCTGGATTCCGAAACCATATTCTTGTTATCTCATCTTATGGATTTTCAATGTTCGAAACCTCAATGTAGGTTTTGGTAAAACTAAACGTTTATTTCGAAACCATAATTTGGTTTTCGTATTCGTGAGATATTGGTCTGAAACTTAAATATTGTTACCAATGAGAAAACATGAGTTCAGAACTATGTTTGCTGGCTAACAGTGACTTGAGAATCAAGACCAATGTGTCTTGACCATGTGAGTTCTAAAAGGTTGAAAAGACCCTGGGGTTTCCTAAAGGTTTATGTGAACCGGGAAATATAACCTGTGCGTCAAGGCTAAGAAGGTGTGATGCTGAAACGGTTCTTGACCACATGGACTCTCAAGTTCGACACCAAACATTTGTGACGAGCATAATATGTGTTTCTTGTTTCGAAACCTTAACCAAGGTTTTGTTAAACAGAATCTAGAGTTCGAAACCTCATTTTGGTTTCGCTATATGAAAACTTGATTTGGGAACCTTAATTCGGTTCTGGTCATTTATGAACTTTAGATTTCGAAACCTTAATCTGGTTTCTGTTAAACAGTATGTAGGTTTCGAAACCTTAAATTGGTTATCTCAGAATGCGTATTTTCGAAGTTCAAACTCTATCATTTTGATTTGTGCTTCAACGATTAATGAGTTTGATATTCTCAGTTTGAAGTTTAAATTAGTTCATCTTCAATGTACAACTAAGTTGTTTGAATCATAATCAGAAATATGGTTAGTCGTTCTAGTTAGTAAACACATGATTTCTCATCAATACTGTACGTGATTAGATCTTCGTATGATTATACTTCTCGATCAAATATTCATTTGATTATTCATTTGATGTTTTGATTTGAATTCTTGGATATCATTAACGTGATCATCTATATTGGAATCAAGAATTCAGGAGATTTAACATTTTGCTATTACTCGTTGAATCTGCATGATTTGGAATGTCCTTTGAACCTACGTATTCACTTAAGCTTAACACACAAGGCTTGTTCACGTCTGTTGTGATACGTTTATGCGGAACGTTGAACCACATTGGACCAGATCCCACTTCCACTTAGGATCGCTCTGGCCCGTCCAGCAAAGCCTAGGAAGTGATGTCGACATTATTAAAGATGTTGACGCCATTTGGAAGTAATAATACCTTAAGGAGATTTTCGAAACTAAAGGACACGTTTTGAAATGAGCTCTTTCCCAGGGAGCTATTTGGTAAACACCATATTTCAAATTAATGAAATATCCAAATATACCATATGAGTATTATTTGCTTTGATTGTTATTGGCCTAACATTTATTGAAAATATTTTCATTTATGAATTATATTTTTCATTAATGTAAAAATGCTAAATTATTATATCTCATTAAATGCTATGAGTCTAAGTGAGGAATTTCGGAACTAATATGGAAATATGCTTTAATGAATTTCTGAAATTAAGTTAGTCTCATTTCAAAGCTAAGCCTTAGTCAATATAAATAGGAGTGGTATCTCTCCTGAAAGGTTTATCCCTCTACCAAGCTTTTCTTCAGATCTATAGCCTGTGTCTGTCGTTTTTCTTTTCAATTACCTTTGAGCTTTTGCTCTCGGTCTAGAATTGCGAGAAGTCTTATCTAGGGATCGAGAATACTATAAGTACTTCTGCGGGAAACTAGTTTATGTTTTACTAGTCTTCTTTGTATTGTACTTGTGTTCTGTTCTATCACGTCTATCAAACCTTGCGATCTTGTTTATTATATGGTCCTTATCTTCTGCAATAAGGCCACTCAAGATCGTTGTGATTAGAACATACTCTTTATCTATTAACCTGGATTTTTTTGTAGGTACATTGTTCTTCAAGGTCATATCATATCGTACTTGACACAGTTATCTGCTTGATTCTAATTGGGACGACAAGGTTGCTCTTTCGGGAGTTTTGTTTTTGAAACCTTGAACGATATCTCTAGTAGTTTATCACCAAAGTAAACTTAAATATCCTCGCTCTTGGTGTGAAACGACTTCAGTTAAATATCTGTTAGTTACCAAGGATATCATCTAGTGATTTGACCTGCTGCTATTTGGTTGTTGTCCAATAAGGTTGTAATCGTCCGATTGGAGGTAGCGATAGTCCTCGCGACGGGCTGTGAGGCAACTCTTGCGTAAGACAGTAAAGGACGTCTGTTTGCGTAGGGGAGTACATGTGCATGACCACCTTGTTGTGGTTGGAGGCGTAGGAATACTGAGGGGAAATCTTCGGGACTAATAGTCGTATTAGGGTCATATTGTCTGCACCAGCTAGTCCGAAGTCTAAGAGTAGGTGTTTTGGCAGCTTAATTCTTAAGAGTATCCAAACTGGACGAGGTCCCGGGGTTTTTCTACGAGTTTGTAGTTTCCTCGTTAACAAAAATCTTGTGTGTACTTTACTTTATTTCCGCGTTATATTTGATTCATCATTTATAATTAAAGTATCGTACTTGGTTGTTGACACAGCCTTTTGGATTCTTGTATTGACTCCCTTGTGTGAATCAATCAGATCTGAAGGAGATCTTGTTCTTGAGTTCTTGAGTACATGAACCGTTCAAGGTTTGACTTATAGGTGGACTAAAATAAAAGATTGGTGGTATACTCGGTATCCTCGTGTTTCCAACTCTCAGGCAGAAGTTTTTCTAACTTTATGGATCATTTTGGAATAATTGATTTGGGTTTTCACGGTTCTCCTTACACTTCGACTAACAGTCAACAAGGTGGTGAATGCATACTTGAAAGGCTTGATAGAGGCCTTTGCAACCAACTGTGGATTGATGAGTACCCCTATATCCTTACACATCTGCCAAGGATTGTGCCTGATCGTGCCCTCCTCCATTTGGAAGAAAAGGTTATCAATGCCCCAAAAAGTAGAATTTTCAGAGTGGAACATCTATGGTTTCAACATCCAGAATTCCCTCATATAGTTTCTGAAGCCTGGAACCGTGAACAAGATGAACACCCGGCTACTAATTTCATTGCCAAAACGGACAATACTACCACTTCCTTGAAGGCTTGGCAAAGAGCCACTTTTGGGAATTTACCTTCGTTGATCAAGGGAGCTGAAAAACAGGTTCATGAAGCTCAACTACAGGCAGCTGTCGTGTTGGAACCACAACTCTCTTTTTGGCTTCAGAAAGAGGAGGAACTGAGGAACATGCATATGATGCTGACTAATTGGCTCGAAATATACTGGAAACAACGATCCAGAATCGACTGGTTGTTCGAGGGAGACCCCAGCACTACCTTCTTCCACACCAAAGTTATTATTCATAGAAGAGGTAATTACATCAGACAGTTACAATCTGACTCTGGTTCTTGGATTTTTTATCAACAGGAAATTGCAGATACATTGGAAAACTACTTTCAAAATATTTACACAACACGAACCACTAATATGCATGATGAGTTCCAACCCGTCCAGAACAGGTTGAGTCAAACCCTAATGGACCTACTACAACAACCCGTCACAAAGGATGCACTTTTCTCCATTGCATATGACAAAGTCCCTGGACCAGATGGCTACACCAGCAAATTCTACAAAGTGTTTTGGGAGCTCACTGGTGACGATATTTGTAAGGTGGTTCAAGATTTCTTCTAGGGTAATGATATTCGTAAACCTTTAAATCACACGAACCTGGTTTTACTTTTTAATGTACAAAACCCATCCCTTACAGAAAACTTCAGACCTATTGGATTATGCAATGTTGCCTACAAAATTATCTCTAAAATACTATTAAGTAAAATTAAGAAGGTAATACACTTCATCGCCAGCCCTTTCCAAAGTGCTTTTGTTCCTGGTAGATTCATCCATGATAATATTGCCATTGTAGTGGAATTATTTCATCATATTAGAACGGCCCCGACCAAGGAACCTAAAGTAACCATTAAACTTGACATTAAGAAAGTTTATGATACCTTGGATTGGGGATTCATTGAAAAAACCTTGTATACCATGGGATTTCCTCCTGACCTTTTCTCTCGTATTTTGGCTTGTATTAACTTTGTCTCATATTTGGTGATTGTTAATGGATCAGCACATGGTGATATTAAACCTACAAGAGGTCTTACACAAGGAGACCCTCTCTCCCATATATTTTTATCTTATGTGCAGAAGTTCTGGGTGAGTGTAAAATCTGCATAAGCACTCCTAACATCCAACAGATCTATAATCATGTCGTACAATATTTGTTCATATGAGTATGAGGAAGATAAGAACTATACCGAAAATGGACTATATAAGAGTATATGCAAGATAAGAACATAAGCTATTGATTGATTTCAGGTCAACTAATACATGGATATGATCCTTAGAAGTTTGAGGAGAAAGCTAACCTAATCTCTCTCTGCACAACTTAGGTTACACCAAAAATCCAACCCTTACAATGTTTCTCGAGTTCGCCTTATATAGGCCGAGCATAGAGTGGTTTACAGCTAATAAGACAAACTACTCAATCGTGGTGGTATCAGAGCTTGTCGAGTAAGGCGGTTCCTTCGGTGAGTCCTCCGAAGATGACTTCATACTTTTATCCATCGAAGGTTCGTTCGAGGTCTCTCTTATCGATCTCATGTCCGAGTTTATTTCCTTGGTTCCTGCGAGGAATGCAAGCGATGTCCTTTGGCCAGGCTTAGCACTCCTGATCTTGACACGTGTCCCGAAGGTGTTTTACCCACCACAGTTTGCCTCTTTTCTTGTCCGAAGATCGACGAGGTTCGGAGAAGAAAACTCCTGGTGCTTCACCTTCTTCGACACGTGTCCATCGTTTAGTTTCCTCAACTGACACACGTTGCTTTAATGGTTTTTCGAAACTATCGCCAGTTTCTACCTTTTACCGGTTGCGTCGGTTCTAGACCCTCTACTTAAACCCATTCTCTCTCTCTTTCTCACTTATTCTTCTCCTTCATTCTTTCAAACTTTCGCCGTCTTCTGAGTATTTTCTTCTTTCAGTTTTCAAAGCCTTTCGTCGTCTTCTTTCGTGATTTTATCTCTCAAGCATGGTATGCTTTATTGATGGTCTTCTGCTGTATTCTCCCTTTCTTGATTCATGTTTCTTTGTCTTCTTTTTGACTTCTTTTACTGTATTCAGGCTCCCAAAAAGAATGCACCGGCTGGTGATAAGTTTCTTCGTAAGATGGTGGATCCTCAGCTTCTTACTTGGGAAGAAAGGGCTGAGATTTATGGCTTCAAAGTAAACTTTTTCCCCTATAAGAGCCTGGGTAGGGTTAGCTTGTCCCTTGAGCTTATTTCTACGAACGAGTGTAACAATAGAAAGATAATAGTCTCCGGCGAGCAACTCGGCGCCGGACTTCCTATCCCTTTGTATAATCCTGCAATCCTTTGTTTTATGAGATATATTCTCGGATTTCTCCTCCCTGCAGTGTAATGCAGCTAAATGGAAATTCCATCCGAGTTATTCGCGAGTGGGTAGCACGTTCGAAGGCAAATCGTATTATTATGAGAAGCTTCCCAAAGATCCTGACCATCCTCCGAGCTTCTGGACTGCTGATAATTTTTTCAAGCATTATAAAGCAGAGAAGACTTTACTCAAGAAAAAGGCTCCTTGGAGTGTGAGCCTTGGCAAGGTGCCACACTCCGAACATGTTCTGGGTGATGTGGACCCTTCTGGCTCTAATACGAACTCGCTCCTTCGCCATTCTAGCGACGAAGTGTGGTTTTCGAAACCCATGCTCATCGAGGGCCCAGTTCTCTTTGGTTTCGTTGACGAGGAGGGCAAGACTGAACGAACGAGTTTCGCGGATGGGCATGATTTTCCTGTTGTTGAATTCTTCAAGATACACTTCTCCGCAAAGGAGAAAAAGAAGTCCCAGGAAAAGATCGCCACTTGTAAAGCGAAGCTATGATGTGATTGTTTTCTCTTTTAGACGTTTCTTTCAATCATTTTCTTATTGTGGCTTTCTCTTTCCTCAGAAAGAGGAGCTGGAGAGACAGAAAAAACAACAAGATCAAGGGGAGGTTGCTGAACCGAAGAAGAGGAAAAGACCCTCGAAAACGACTGATGCTGGGAAGGGGGAAAGTGGCCAGGTGATAAACACAACGTGCCTCAGTTATGCCATGGGTATGAATACCTTCCTCTATTTAGAACCTGACAAATTGGCTACTTTTCAGCTTAAGGAGGTGATTACTGGAAATGATGGTAGGATGGATTTCTCACTGTGTGACCCTAATCGCGCGGGTGTTGCTGCTGATGGTAAAAGAATTGTGAAGACTGCTGCCTCGAGGCTAGTCAGTTCGAAGAGGCATCACACAAGGGCCGCTGGTAAAGGAGTTGTCGCCCCCTCGAATGTCTCTGTCGAGGACGTGGATGATGAAGAGACCGAGGATGATGAGAGCATTCGTTCCTTGAAGAGGAATAAGAAAGGTCCTGTCTCTGGACATTCTTCCCAAGGTTTGGCTTCGGGGCAACCTACTTACGATGATGTTCCAATCAAGGAGCCCACTGCCTCTGCTTCTGCTGATGCCACTGCTGCTGATTTCGAGTCCGACCTTCACAAGTCTGGTATGAATTTGAACGAGTATGGTTCAAATGATCATTTGGCTGATGCTTCGCTGGGTTGGCAATCTCAGCCTTCTTTAGGCGGCCCCTAGGTTCCTATTAGCTTCGTTCAGAGATCTTGTTCAGAGCAGGAAGGTTCAGAAGCTCGTAGAGCGGAGTTCCATCCCTGGCCCTTATGTTGAAGATATTTCCAATCATTTGAAGGCGTATGCTAAAGATCCTCAGAATCATCAACTCGACCCTTCTGCTGCCAAATTTATTTCTCAAGCTTTTTCTGGTTCCTGGGATAGAAAAACTCTTGCCTCGGCGTGGACTATGCATCAAGGATTCATCGAAGCCGTAAGTGTCTCTTGACTGGTCTATTATATGTTGTAGTTTGTTTGCCTAATTATGTGCTCCTTTATTTGTGATAGTACCGTCACCATGGGATGTTTTTATTGGAGCTGTCTCGTACTCGGGGATTTGAGATTACTCGCCTAGATCAAGAAGTTCTTCGTTTACAGCAGGAGAACAACAGCCTTTCAAGGGATCTCGAGAAGAGTAGAGGTAAGATAGTTGTTTGGCTATCAAATATCCTGCAATGTCTTTTTGTTGGAGCATTGTAATTGACGTCCTTTTGCTTTGCTCGGTATCAGATGATGTTAGAGACTTGGGAAAGCAGCTTGAAAAAGTTGTCGGGGAACGGGACACCTTTTCTGAAAACCTTAAGACTCAGAGCAAACTGGTTTCTCAGCTGGATACACAGCTGAAGAGTAAAGATAATGAGCTTGGGCTTTTGCGAAATGCTCGCGAGGAAAAGGATGGCGAGATCAAGCTTCTAAATGAGGAGGTTTTGAAACTGAATGAACATATCAAGAGGGAGGATGGTCGAAAATCTTTGTTAAGCCGCATGCATGGTCGATATTTGTTTAGGGAATTCGGAATGCGGCCTCCTTTTTATCGCCTTGGCGTGAATGATCCTGATGCTTCACTAGATTCTGATAAAGAACTAGTTTCTATCCAAGATGTTCGGGACATAGTAGCGCAGCTGCGAGAAGAAAATGCTGGGGTTGAGGAGTCTGAAGAAGTGGGTAGTGAAGATGTTGATACTGATGGTGATGATGAGAATGTGGGGGAGAGGATGAATTGATGGGGGATACTGGTAATAACCAGCCAGAGGGCGAGGAGCAGAACGAAGGAGATGATGATCGGATAGAGAAGAAAGAAGGGGTCCAATGTGAAAATATTGGTACCGAAGAGTCGACAAAGGAATCTTCAAAGGATTCTGTCGAAACTTCTGGCAATGAGGCTGGAAAGGATGCCGAAGATGGTGGCCAAGCTGTTAAACCGCCATGGACGGCATTCCCGAAGTTGTGAATGCGAAGGATGATGGCGAGGCTGGTAATCCTGTTGCAAGGAATGGTCCCGAGGATGCTTCCAAAGTTGACGACGCCGTCGTTAAGGAGGTTCTTGAAGACACAAAGTAGAGGATGGCCCATTCCTTCTGCTATCTTGTTGCTATTTTTATTTCTTTGTTTCCTCTGTATTGTATGTGACTTGCAAGGCTGGTTGTTCGTTTCTCCCTGGGATTATGTACCGTTTGTTTCTTGTTTCTTTTGTGGAATGAAGCTAGTGTGCTTGCAAATTTTCTTAATGTAAACTGTTTATTAAGCAACTCGTGATTCGGAACACGAAGTTGCTTTTGCAATGCTCTAGACTCCTAAGGCTCGAGGTGCAACTCCAGGGCTTACTTCAATGTAAGAGATAGTAAACCAAGCTAGTGGGGGCTTACGGATCACCCTTCCCAAAGGCTTTTAGTCACTTGCCTGTTTTAAAGCAAACATAGGCTATCGAGGTCATAGGTACCCGTTTTGCCTCGGTATGTTGGGTGGATATCGAGGATACCAAGTATTCTCCAAGAGAATATGGTGGCATTCTGATGATCCATTTACCCCAAGTACAGTGAGGAACTTATGGTGGGTAGTTGCTATGATTGTTCCTTGATAATAAAGTAACACAATGGGGGAGTGCCGGTAAAGGATGGAGCTTAGACATGGTATTATTCTCCTATCACGGCCTAGAGTTCGACCCCTCTGTTTCTCGATAGCCCCTCCTCAAGGCTAAGTGTTTGTTGTTTAGAGGTAGTCCCTCGGCTGCGTGATTCTCTGCTATTCCAATGAATATGTGTGAATCAACTGCCTCGGGGTTCCATCCACCTTTAGAGGTGGGTGTTAATCCCATTTATCGTCCCCTCGACGCCTCAGAAAAAAGAGGTCCTCATGGTCGTGTGGTAGTGGGTTCAAATGCTTCATTAGCTTATGTAGCTTAGATGCAAAGTACCCACCGCTAACAGGGTGTCTTGTGGGTAGAGGACTGTGTCATATAGCTCGTAGGGCCCTTACGTCTTATATGATCATCAACTTTGTGCCTGTTATTCGAGGTCTTTTTATGTTTTTGCGTCTGGGCCTTGGCGTTAAGGCCTTTTAATTTCATTGCGTCGAGGCACTAGGGGAAATGGCGTTGCTAGCCAGTTCGGTTTTTATGGCGTGAGAGCTTTTGGAGATCTGCGTATTTGGAGTAAGGCTTTTGCCTTCCGTAGCAGAATTTGGAGTTTGATTCGAGACACGGGTGTGCAAGGTTTGGTAATAACTTTCTTTTACTCAAGGATACATAAATATTTTTATGAATAGTATTTCCTTATGTACTTCGCATTCCAAGCATTGTCGAGTCATGTCCCATCTTTTTCGTCGATTAGTTTGTATGCACCTTTCCCTGCTACTTGTTTTACTTTGAACGGCCCTTCCCGGATTGGCTCTAGTTTTCCTGCATTTCCCTTTTGGTAAGGTGGGATTTCTCGCAATACCAGTTCGCCAGGCTGGAATTCTCTTTCGATGACTTTTTTGTCATATCCTCGCGCTAGCTCTTGCTGGTAGTTGATGATGTGTTGCCTAGCTTCTTCTCTAGTATCTTCGAGGTCGTCTAGCTTTGCATAGATTAAGTCTGCTATGAGGTTTTGCTCCCATGTTTTGTATTTATCCGTTGGTATCATTATTTCTGTGGGCAGCACTGCCTCGGTCCCATATGTTAGGTGAAATGGAGTCATTCCTGTTGCACGCCTTCGGGAGGTTCAGATAGCCCATAGCACGTTGTGAAGGTGCTCGCACCACTGTTTTTTTGTGATGTAATACTCGTTTTTTCAAGTTATCCCCTATTGTTTTGTTGGTTGCCTCGGCCTGGCCGTTTCTCTGTGGGTATATTGGTGTCGAAGTTCCTAGTCTTACGTTATACTGGTTTAGAAATTCTCTAACGTCAGCACTTAGGAACTCCTGGGCATTATCCGAGACTATTTCGTCGGGGACCCCAAATCGACAGAATATGTTTTCCCAGAAGAAAGTGAACACCTATCGGCCTGTGTGGCTTCTTAGAGCTTTGGCCTCGATCCATTTAGAGAAATAATCAGTTGCTATAATAATGTACCTTCTTTGCCCTGTTCCTGGAATGAACGGGCCGACGATATTTACACCCCATTTGGCGAAGGGCCAAGGGCTTAGTACTGGATTTAAGTTTGTTGCTGGTGCATGCATTATTTTAGCGAATCTCTGACAAGGATCACATTTCCGGGATATGTCTTTTGCGTCGGCATGCATGTATGGCCAGTAGTACCCCTGGGCCTTGGTTCTCTGTGCGAGGGCTCGTGCACCACTATGAGTTCCTGCTTCGCCGCTGTGTAATTCCCTCATTAGTGCCACGCCGTCAAGTCGATGAACACATCTTAGCAGCGGTCCCAGGAATGATTGTCGGTATAGGACTCCATCTAAAATTCGGTAATTCGTTGATCTACTCATTATCTTGTGTGCTTCAAGTGGACTGCTTGGTAGTTCCTTGTTCTCCAGGTATTTCCTTATGGGTGTCCTCCAGTCAGCATCTTCGTCTTGGATGGCCATGACCAATTCTTCTCCGGAGGCTTCTATCGATGATTTATTTATTCTGCCAATCTCGATGGAAATGATGTCTTTGTCTGTCATTTTTTAGGCAATAAATGCCAGGGCATCTGCATGCCTGATGTCTTTCCTACAGATGTGTCGAATTTTTAGATGGGGAATCTTTGTCATTAGCCGGCTTGCTAATTTCTTGTATATTGATAGTGAATCATTGGATTAGTAGCTGGCGTCGAGCTGTCGTAATACGAGTTGCGAATATGTGGTTATGCGTGCCTCTTGAATTTCCATTTCTATCATGTGCTTTAGAGTATGTATCATTTCCTCATACTCGGTTTCGTTATTTGTTGCTTCGAACTCCAATCGGAGAGCATATACTGTACGCTTTCCTTCTGGAGAAGTAAAGACTATTCCGACTCCTCGGCCATCTCCATTTACTGATCCGTCGATGAAGACTTCCCACCTTCGAGGATGGATTTGCTCCAGTAGATCAGACGGTCCGTCTTCGTCCTCAATCCCTAGTATTGGCTCTTCTTCGTAATCTTCTTCGATTGGGAATTCTGCTAAGAAGTCGGCGATGATTTGTGATTTTAATGTTGTTCATATTTCATAGACCACGTCATACTGGCCTATTTGTGCGTTCCATTTCGCAATTCTCCCTGCTTCTTGCATATTTTTTAGAACAAATTTGATTGGTGTTTTGGTTAACACAATGATTTTTGAGCCTGGAAGTAAGTTTGAAGTTTTTGGGTTGCTACCACCAATGCGAGTATGAGTTGTTCAAGTTTGGAGTAGTTTTTCTCGGCCTGGAATAGTGTCATGCTGATGTAGTACACCAGCTTTTCTTCTTCCCTAGTTGTTACAACGACAACACTGATGGCATCCGAGTTTGCTGCGATGTAGAGTCTCAAGTCTTCATCCTTCTCTGGGCGTTGTAGAGCTGGTAAGCTGGCCAAGTAAATTTTGATTCCTTGGAATGCAACCTCTCTCTCATCTGTCCACACGAACTTTTCTCCTTTTTTCAAAATGCTGAAGAAGTTTTTGCATCTATCCGAAGATCGAGCGATGAATCTGTTGAGGGCTGTCAGTCTTCCATTTAGGGATTGTACGTCCTTTATAGTCGTGGGTGATGGCATTTCTCGGATTGCCTGTACTTTCAATGGATCTGCTTCGATGCCAGTCTTCATGACAAAGTATCCTAAAAACTTTCCCGAGGTGACTCCGAAGATGCACTTTGCTGGGTTGATTTTCATATTGATTTGGCACATATTTTCCAGTATTTCTCGTACGTCTTCGATGTGAGTATCTGCCTTTTTGCTTTTTGCCTACATGTCGTCTACGTATGCCTCAACAGCCTTCTTCAACCAGGGACGAAAGATATTCTCCATAGCTTTTTGATAAGTGGCGCCAGCGTTCTTTAATCCAAACGGCATTCTTGTGTAACAATATAACCCGTTGGATGTTAGAAATGCTGTGTGTTTTTGATCTTCTTCTGCTAGAGGAATCTGGTTGTAGCCAGAGTAGCCATCCATGAAACTTAGTAGTTCATGTCCTGCTGTTGCATCCAACATTTGGTCTATGCTGGGAATTGGGTGTGGATCCTTGGGGCATGCCTTGTTCAGGTTACTAAAATCTATGCAGATCTGCACTCCCTTGTTTTTCTTTGGAACGATGACCATATTCGATTTCCAGTCTGCATATTGTATTTTCTTGATGATTCTGTCGCAATCATTTTGTTGAGCTCCGATTCCACCGCCGTCTGATATACATCTGCCAGCTTTCTAGGTCTCTGCTTGAATGGCCGCATCGAAGGGTTTATGTCTAGGTGGTGACATGCTAAGCTTGGGTCGATTCCCGGCATCTCTCTCATTCTCCAAGCGAAGACGTCTGCGTACTCTTTTAGTAATTTTTCCAGTTCAGCACGATGTTCATGTTCATTAATTTTCTAATTTTTACAATTTTTGGTTCCTCACTAGTTCCTATGTTTACGTCCTCGGTGGGTTCTGTCGGGGTGAAGTTCGGTGTTTCCTCGCTCATTGTCGTAGGGTCCTTCGGGGCTTTCTTCGTGATTGCTCTCTTATCTCCTCTGATTACTTGATTAATTTCTTTATCGATCATTTCTGCCTTTTGCTGCCTGTGCCGCTCTCTTCGATTTCGCCTTGCGTTTTTTCTTTGCTCGACGTCCTTTTCGTGACACACCTTCGACTCCATGATTTCGCCTTTGATTTCACCTATGCCGGTAGGAGTTGGGAATCTGAGTTTCTGATGTAGTGTAGAGGGTACTCCCAAGATCCCGTGTAGCCATGGTCGTCCTAAGATTGCATTGTATGGCGATTCTATGTCCAGGACACAGAATGTGGTTTGCAGTTTCATCGACTTTACGTAAATTGGTAATGATACATCACCCTTTGGCTTCGAAGCTCTCCCATTGAATCCGTAGATGGTATAATCCGAAGTTATCAACGAGGTACTTTGGAAGAATTTCCTGTAGGCCATCCCGAAAAGAACGTCTACAGAGCTCCCTGGGTCGATCAATATCTTTGGCAACAATACTCCATTTATGTTTGTAGTTAGCACTAGGGGAGTGTTTCTTGGGCCGTCCTCGGGAAGGTCGTCTACCGAGTAAAATATTGGTTCCAACTGCCATGGCTCGAATGTCCTTGCCTCAGCGACAATCATTATCTCCTTTCCGTCTTTGTCCCTCTTGTGGATCTTTCCAGTGATGTTATTTCGTGAGCTGGTACTCTCCCTCGAATGAATCATCGAGTTGCAATGGGCATTTCGTACCGACATTTCATCCTGCCGTTTCATTTTGATGGGCTGTGTTGACGTCTTTTCCTTGTGTAAGCGACCCTAAAAACGCAACCAACAAGTGAGGTCCACAGTTGTTATTGTGTCCTAGTGGTCTGACATGTATAATTTTTCTGTTTATATTATTTTTGTAGGGTGGTTAAAATTATTTCCTTTTTTGGCGATACCATACTTTGTACTATCTTTGACGATGTTTCACCAGGAAAGGTATGGTGTGCCCGATTGGACCTCTGCTTTTCAAAGCTGAGATTCCTTGAAGAAGCATTGATCTTATCATGCTGATGATTTTCTCAAAACCCTTGGAGGTACTAAAGCTTTTAAGATCTTTAGACACCCAAGTTGGTGGAGCTCAAAAAATGATAAAAATGTGATGAAAATACGATTTTAAAGAAGAGTTTGAAAACCCTAGAAAAATTTCCTCAAAAAATTTGAAAACCATAAATCACAGGCAAACCCTAAGTTGTTTTAATCACTACATGTTTCTAGCGCCAAACTGTGTGAGTGTAAAATCTGCATAAGCACTCCACACCTAACAGCCAACAGATCTATAATCATGCCGTACAGTATTTGTTCATATGAGTACGAGGAAGATAAGAACTATATCGAAGATGGACTATATAAGAGTATATGCAAGATAAGAAGATAATTTATTGATTGATTTCAGGTCAACTAATACATGGATATGATCCTTAGAAGTTTGAGGAGAAAGCTAACCTA
>JAJJMA010073204.1:0-10633 GCA_023529015.1 Papaver nudicaule
CACAACACACACTCACCACACTCACCAGCACTCTCTCTACACTATTAGGTATTAGACTTTGAACCAAGACTCAAATAGTAGTTTACCTTCGATTCTTGGATATGTTGGGCTAAGCTGCTTTTAGATGTCCAGTCCAGTGCCAATGGGGGATGACTTTTTGGGCCTGTTACGGTGCATTATCGATAGATAAGGGCACCGCACATATTAGGGTTTCGGATACAGCTGTATATAAACTGCCACTACTTGTTTCTTCCCATCTAAAACAAACCTCGCCGTTTTTGTGCCTCTCTCTGGATTGCTTTCAATCTCCCTGATCTGAGAACTCTTTTCACTTTGATTCTCTCTTCTCCTTCGATTTAAGAAATGGATGGGTTGGGTGATCCTCACATCACATCTATGTTCATAATCAAAGATCGACTCCGCACTATGATATTTTCTCTCAGAAATTACTAAGCAACAACTTAATGAGCACCCCGAATGAGTTAGGCGGTAAACCTGACTTCATATTATTGCTTGTTTTTACACTTTTAGAGCCTGCATTTGAATTTCAGTATTCTTATGAAATATATAGCCAATATGTAAGAATTTTGTTTCTAAATAATAGCATATATTTGATCGGAATCTCTATTTCTGTGAATCTATCTGAATTTTAATAGAGTGCCTCGTTTTGTAATAGTAGTGGTACTAATTAGATTTTCATTGCATTTTGGAAAAGTTGTAATATGTCATCTTAATAAGAATTCTTAATAATAGTTAAGTTTCAGATGAACAAATTTGATCTTGCCTTTGTTAGTTCTGAATTGGTAGTGGAAAAATTATATTTTTTTGGTGTTTGACAACCTGAATAGGAGGAATTGAAGCTGTGTTTTTTACATGGTACTAAGCAACTCCGGTTGCAACCGTTGAGATGATTTGGCATTATTTAAATAGCATGGATATTGCCTATTGGGTTTTACTTTGAGAGACTTTTTATTCATGAATGCAAACATACTGTTTTTAGGTTGAAGTTTACAACTTGGTTTCACATATTACATTATGTACTTCTGGTGAAGTGGACGATGGTCATTCAAGGTTTTTCATCGGGATCTAGTACTGATTTGTTGCTGATCGAACAAGCCCAGAGATAAGTTGCTTACTGATTCTTTGTTTAGGCGTATTATTACATTACTCGGATTTTCTGTCTGATAGAATCGTAGTTGTAGCTCCATAGTTTGTCATAGACCTCTGAGGAAGCTGAAATTGTTGTTTGTTGTTTGTAAATCTTGAATCTCTCAATTTTATGGCATTCAGGTTGTCAAAAAAAAAAATTACATATGGCATTCCTGACCATCCATTCCTTGAATGAAAAGTGGCATTCACAGAACCTTGGGTTGAGTTGCTTGACTGCTTTCAAAACACTGACTCTAGTTTGCTGCAAATGCTCGAGGGAGGGCGATGTTCCCATCAAGCCCTAGACCTCAATCATGTGTAGCAGATGTGGAATCTATTTGAATGACTAGCTTCTTGATAAACACTGGATATGTGATGGATGTTTGTTAGATTTTTTTTTTCTTTTTTTCTTTTTTTGCTTAATTATGGCTGAAATTTTAGATGGAATCCATGGAACATTATCCTTTATGTTGACATTGTTGACAATATAAGTACTTCCAGTGGTCATTGAACTACATTCAATAGTACAAAATGGCTTAGACAATCATCTTATCTTCTCTTAAACTCGCAGTTTTTCCTCACCATGTTTCCATTTATGAGGCAAATGCATTTATTTATAATGTTCTAGATTTCAAGGCAAAATCAAATAATGGAACGTATATCCGCGAATCCTTTCTTACTTGCATGGATTTTTTCTATCAATTCCACATTAGCTCCGATTGTGTGGATACTTTGTGAACTTTTTCTTTTTTGAAAGACATTTGTGACCTTATTTGGTTAACACATGACTGTATTTCCAAAATTGAGTTTGAATATTCAAGGGAACTATAGCTAGTCAATGAAATTCACAATTTAGATTACATAAAATATCCGACCAAAAATTAGATGAAATTGAGAGGTTTTTCTCCTAGAAATAACATTGCTCATCAGCTATATTAGATGGGCTATACTAAACGTCCCAATTTGGATATATGTCCAGTGGGCTACTTTTGTGTACCTCTTAGGATTTAGGATATGTAGTATAAAACCAAAGTTATTCTCTCTATCTCTTTCACATTGAAGTAACCTCAAACTTCTTCGCCGTTTTCATCTCCCGCTGCTTTTCAATCTCTCTATTCCGTAAACAATTCTTTCATTTTGATTCTCTGCTTGATTTAGAAAATGGATTATGGGAATATCTATACACACAATCAAAGATACACATGCGTTATGATTTTTCTTCTCAAAAATAAGTTGGATATACGGGTTAAAGAAGATATTTCCAACTATTTTGGCATGGTCTTTATCCACAACAAAACATCTACTCCCCACCATGATTTTTCTTCTAAAAAATAAGCTGGATACAGTTTACAGAAAATCCTGGTGGATTTTTCAATATCTTTTACTGGTTCTTTTTCCCCTGAAAAAGTTGAGGGTTATGTAACTGTGAGAAATTATAATAGCACCGGAATTTGAAGTTTCTTCCGGAGAAGATGATAGATGGGGTAGTGGGTGTTGTCTCTAAAGGGATTACAAGGCAATCGACAGCATCTATTACTTGATTTTGTTCTATATTTAACTCTTTGTTTTACGGTAGTGTGTTGTTGTTGGCTTTCTTGTTAGGTGGTTTCATTCTTTTTTTATGATAAAAATATGTAACATATCTGTGTTTAAACACAAATATCTATTTGACTGAACCCACGGAGGTAATTTTCAGATTTTTGTTTGATTTGTTAAATGTTTTAATGTGTTTCAGTTTGATAGGAGTTTAGATTCTATGCACAAAGAACAAATTGAGATACCCAATATATACAACTTCAAATGTAATACTCCTTTGGGTTGTTCAAGATTACTAGAAGAACAAAATAAGCTTACGATAGCTTGAATAGAAATTGATGCTGTGGAATTGGTACTTCATCTTATACAATTACTAGGTGCCGGGTTTTAGGTAGCATGGCTCTGCTGGTTTATGGTTCAGAGACTATTCTTTGTGTGTCAATTTTGGAAGTTTAGAATTCTTACTTTGAAGATATTGCAACTTTTTCTTTGACGGGTGCTACTAACTTTGAATTATTTGGGCCTCTTCTTGTGCTACACTGAAGTCCGGTCCAGGTTCTTACTTTGATGAGGGCATATATTTAGGGTTTACGTTTTGTATATAAATGGCTACACTCTCTCGTATCTCACTCAATCGAATTTATACTTCGCCGTCTCTCTTCTCTCAATAATCCAGAAGCAACTCTTTGATTTTTTCTCACGAAGACGAAATGGGATTGTCGGGAAATATCTTCAGATTTACCTTCATACCATTGCGTTGTGATATTTCCTTTTAAATTTAAGTCGGATCAGATGATTGAAGTCATCTCATTGATTGATAGTGTTCTGTACCATAACAATACCATGAAAGAGACACCTGGATCCATAGGGTTGGTAGGTTTGATTGGTTCAGAATTAAACGCTATTTGCAGATGAGTAATTTCATCAATGGTTATTTTTAGACATAAAATTGATATCCAGATTTGTTGTCTTTCTTTTTTCTTCACTGTTTCTAAATCTCAAGATCTTTCTGAGCAGAACCTTTATAAAAGTGAATATTGCTGAGAGTTTGTTGCTTTCCAATTTCAAGTTGGTGCATGATTTCGGCGGATGAATTCATTGTTTTAGCCTCAAATTTGATTCAAAATTTAAGCCGTTTCTTTGGTTGTTCCTATTTATCACCTACACTTTCTCTATTTTCCACCTTCCTCACTGTTCATAATACTATTTAAATTCAAATTTTAATTTCTCCTATTTACCACCTACAAAAGTAAATAGGGTTTGACTTAGACTAGTATTTGTATTCTTCTTCTTTGATTACTCTTCTACTTTCATTAAAAAACCATAGAAAACCATTAACTTTGAAAACCCTCGGTTAAATTATGTTTATTTAATTATAGTACACCCATTTTAAACTATTCTTGTAGGTTTTTTCGTTAAATTCATTGAAACAATAACGAATTACCGACATTTAATTCGTGAGAGATTATTATGGAAAAATCAGTTTTGAAATTGAAAACCTTAGATGATTTGCACATCCAAAAAGATTCCATTTTTATCAAATCTATTGACACGAAGTTTACTGAAGATGGTTTAGAGGTAAGCAAGTGATTACGATTGATTTTTTTTTCTCCCTTAAATTTTCGACGAACTAGTCTTCAGCATCTGAACGACTACAACATAGGTTAGTCTTCAAAACCTGGACTATTATGTGTAATAGTTGTAGTCCTGAAGTGAACGATCCTATTTAACCGTGGTAGTCATATCCTGGACGACTACAGTCCAAATAAGTCGTTTATATTTCAACAACTTTCTTCTTCTTGTAGGCATTAATTAGCATTTGAGAGAAGAATGGAGGTCGGTTTTTCCGTGGAAGATTTTTTTTTCTGTTGTTCGGTTGTGGAAGAAAACAGTTGGATTTTTCTTAGGTTTAGGTATTTATGTTTTTGGTGGGGTGGAATTATTACTGGGTGTGAATAGTAAAGTCAATGGCGGTGGGAAATAGGAATTCTACAATTTTTATCGGTGGTAATTAGGAAAACATAGGTGGGATTTTAGGTGGGTGGGAAAGAGTGAAAGTGTGGGTAAATAGGTGAGACAAAAAAAAAAAGAGTTTTTAATTTGGACTTTCAACCTCAGTTCACATTGTAGTCCCGGTAAAGTTGCTGATGCTTCTATCTATGCCTAATGAAGCGCAGCGCATAAGAAGCCTACATGATAAGTTGCCCAGAGCTTCTTTACTGAGGCATGTTACAAGACTGGATATCTTTGTACTCTAACATAATTGCAGTGGTAGCTAGCTAGATAGTTTGTAAGAGAGAAAAATCGATCTAATCAAGTAAGCCAACCATGGAGGCTGAACCCTATGGAGTGAACATTTATTTAACAACTTCATTTCCATGCTTCAAAAAAAAATGTAAAACTGGTTCGACAGAAAATCCAAACCTAATCTTTAACAAGAGGTTCAATAACCATTGGGAAGTTTCCAAAAGGAAGCATTTAACGTAACATAATACAGGTTCCCAATCAAAGTTTCTTACACCAAAAATGACCAAATTAGTGAACACCGGAATTGAAGAATCAACATCCGTATAAGTTTGGGTATAGATATTCCATGTACCTAAAGCTTGTACCTTCAAACTCATGGTCATAACACATCGCAACAACTGAGTGATATCCTCAATCCACAATGAGCTATGAGCAGTGCCCTGTGCTTGTAGGTGGAACCTACATACCACCAGTTTTAAGAATTCCTATGCTATAGACTATAGTATAGAATGCTATAGCGACAGAAAAAAATGATAGGATAAGTGTGATTCTGATATGTGTGCACTGGACTAATTGTGTGTGCCTCTTGTGGGGGTTCTTCACTTTTAAAATGATAGGACACTCTTAACAGCATATCCTGCTGTCAAATTTGAAGAAAATTTTGAATTGTACCACGTTCTTCTCGTGCCAGTTATTTAAAAATTCAAAGATTCTGTGAAACATAAACTAGTTTCTATTGATTCGATAATTCTCTTTGTGTATCCGTAGAAGTTTTTTTTTGAATGTAAGACTTGTGTTTCTAAATAAGAATAATAGCGATTTGATCCGAACACCATTTTTGGGCAAAGTTTTGGTTTGAGCTAATTTCTTGTGATCTTCGCTCCTTCGGCAAAATTCAGGAAACAAATTTTCACCACAAAGTGAAATCTAATTTGCAAGAATCTATTGCACTATATTATTTCCTCTAAAAAAAATATGTTAGAGCCGAGGAAAATTAATTGGTGTCAAGAGATACTTTTTTAGTAAGAGCAGATTGTTGGGTAATTGAAAATTAAGATACAATGATGATGGGTCAAAGGTTTTTCTTGCTTCGGAATTAAAATCAATTTGCAGAGGAGTAACATCTTCGATGGTTATGGTCAGGATAAAAAAAGCAATTTTCTGATTCAATTTTGTTGTCTTTGTATTTATAAAAAAAATAAATCAATAAATAATAAGATGTACCCAAAGTAATTTAAATCGGTTAAATCGGTGACTCGCTCGAACCCCTTGGTGCGATTCGCGAAAACCTCAGGGAGGAAATCGGAAAAAATCGGTTTGAAAAATCGGATTGCAATTTAAAATTTATATAACTTATAGCTCCTATACTTGATTATATAACAAAAAACAATACTATTAAAATAAAATAAGTTTAACATAGACAAAATTAAAACTAAAGGTTTAACTGAAGATCATGTTGGTTCTTCCTTATCTAATCAAAGGTAACAAAGGTAGTGATAATCTATATTTGTTGTCCAAACACAAAACAAAAGATCCACTAACATTATGATATTTCCTCTCAATAATAAGTTATCTAAAAGTTATTGAACACGTTCGTATGTCTGGTCTGCCGCTTGGTTTGTGAAATCTACCAGATCTCTAACTCTTCAAAGCTCAACCGAGAAAACAGACACAAGGACCAGAAAGTTTGCAGATAAAGCAGCCGACATCTCTACTTCTGATTGAATTTAGTAACAGTTAATGATCTGTATTTGTATGGTAAAGTATAAAGAAAATCAAATGTATGATGTATGTTGTTTGAACCTCCGTTTCTGGGTATTTTGCATTGGATTGTAATTTTTTGTTTTGTAATTGTGGTGGAACTACTTAGATTTTTATTATATTTTTGAAATGTTAAAGTGTGTCAGTTTCATAACCTAAGAATTCATGCAAAAATTTGATTTGGGTTTGTTGGTTCTTTTTTTTTTGATAACAGAAACTTTATTGATTCAAACTACTGGGTAACTACACTGATGTCTTTGGCTAATGCCTAAGATTTCATGCAAAAATTTGATTTGGGTTTGTTGGTTCTGAAATTTACATTTGATAAATGCTTGTCAAATGCTATTATCTTCTACCATTTACGCCTGAATGGATCTCTAGCTCCCTGCCTTTTTGTTGTTGAAATTAGTGATACTTGCAAACTAATATCCCTATTTTACCTGCCAATATAGAGATCAATTTGGTAATGCTTAATTTTCTTGATTAATGGTATGTGATTCTGCACTTGGCTGACAATTCTTCATTTCCACCCTCTTTATCTTTCTCCCATTGAACTGGATAGTACATTCTATTCTACGGTCATTAATCTGGAGAAAGTTGATTTGCAGAAGAGGTATAGGTTTCGCCTCCTCTAGCTCCACTTTTAAGTACCTATTCTTCTTGTTTTTGGTTTCGTAAAATGGTGGAAATCCTTAAATCCCTTTCTAATGTCTTAATATTCTTACAAGATATACGAAATGATAGAAGGAGAGCTGCAACAAGAAGGACAAGCTGAAGAAAGACAAAGGAGAATGCCATCAAAATACGTTTGGAATTCAGCCATCACACCAAAAACTTCTTTCCTAGTTTGGGCAGCAGCATTGAATGGGTTACCAACTATTGATCGGCTACGTCGAAGAGGTATGACAATTACAAACATCAACTGTTTTATGTGTAATCAAGAGCCCGAATCAGTGTCACACATCTTTATTCATTGTGAGTTTGCGAAAAAGTTGTGGGATCACTTCTTGAATCTGTTGGAGTTAGTATGGCAACCACCGGATTCATGTATGGACCTCTTAGTCTCATGGCAGATGAAGTTGAGAATTGAACCAGCGTACTTCCTCAAATTTTGTTTGCCTTTCGCTATATGGCAGCAGATTTGGTTGGAGCGGAATGAAAGAATTTTCCGTAACAAAGAAAAAACAATAGAGCGGATTATTCTTCAAGTAAAAGCTACTTTGTATAATTGGGCAAGCGTTCATGAGTCTTTTAAACATTTTATTGTGGATTTCATTAACGATTGGGGGGTGTTTAAACGGTAATGGATTTCGACTTGTTTTAGGATGTAAGGATTCTTCAATCCTTAGTTGTAATCCCTATGTTGTTACTCTCAAGTGCTTTCTTGGCACTTCGTTATGGATGAATTAATTTTACCTTTTTCTACAAGATATACTTGTTGCGCTTACTTCTATAACTTCGTTTTTTTTTTTTTTTTGATCATCAAAGAAAAATTTATTGATCAAAAAGCAAGAGGGTACAAAAACTCTTGTACCACCCTAGAGAAAACAAAGTAACTCAAAGCAGCAGAAGTGCTAATAGTGTGCAAACAAAAACAGAGAGAACAAGCAGAAAGTGAAAAACAGAGTTAGCTAAAATAAAGATTGTGCCAATTCAACATAGCTGAGTTGTAGTCGATGTTCTCGTAGTCCTTTATTACCATGGCCCAGTTGTATAGGCAGTACTTAGCCTTCACAAAAACTGTGTCTATTGTGCTGCTTTTACTGTTGAAAACTCTTGCATTTCTTTCTTTCCAAAGAGACCACATAATGACTGCAGGGAGAAAGTTCCATACTGTTGTTGTAGCCTTATCATTTAAGTTCAGCCTCCATGAGTGTAGAGTAGTCACCACATCTTCTGGAAGAATGAAGGAGCAGTGAATCTTTGACAGAAATTTGGTCCATAAGTCTCTGGCAAATGAGCAGTGAAGGAACAAATGGTCTGGAGTTTCATTAAGCTGACAGAACAGACAGTTTGGTGGTACAGCCATACCTCTTCTGAGAAGTCTGTCTCTTGTAGATAATCTTCTATGACATAATCCCCATAAGAAGAAAGAAACCTTGGGGGGAAGTTTTTGGTGCCAAATGACTGAAAAGATTGAGTTATAATCTGGGCCATTAATATCTGATAGCAAGCTTGAATAAGCTGAACTAACAGTGAAGTTTTTCTTTGAAGTGAGGGACCATTGAATCACATCATCAACTGTTGAATCAATTTGCACACCAATCAATTCTGTTTGCAGTAGTAGTAGTTCCCCCCTAATATTTATGTTTCTTCTTCTTGGCAGTTTGAGATCCCAAACAACTTCACCATTCTCCTGCATACAAACTTCAGCAACATATTTCTCTTTTGTTCTGCAGACAGCAAAAAGATGAGGATATCTGCTAGCCAAAGAAGCATCAGAGAGCCAAACATCATGCCAGAATCTCACATTTGTACCTGCATTCACTTGAAACTTAATGTGCTTCTTAAAATCTTCCTTGCAGTTCATGATACCTCTCCAAACAGACCTCCCATAAGTAGATTTAGGATGTTTTGAAAGCCAATTCACAGTGTTCATACCATACTTTTCAATAATAATCTCCTTCCATAAAGAATCTTGTTCAGTGGCAAACCTCCATAGCCACTTACTAAGCAGGGCATTGTTCATTCTTTTTAGACTTTTAATTCCAAAACCTCCCTTCTTCTTCTTTCTATACAGCAAGTCCCATCTTAAAAGATGCATTTTCTTCTTACCATTCTTGTCATGCCAGAGAAAGTTTCTCATGAGGGCTTCAAGTCTTCTAACAACTGGCATTGGCATTACAAACAAGGACATATAATATACAGGGAGACTAGAGAGGACACTGTTTATGAGTGTTAGTTTCCCAGCTCTTGAGAGAGTAGCCTTCTTCCAACCTGCAAGTTTGGCAGTAAACCTGTCCACCACCTTTTCCCATTTAGCAATGCCACCACTCTTATCACCTAAAGGCAAGCCCAGATATGAAGTAGGGAGTGAACCTATAGTACAACCAAGTAAGCTAGAGAACTGATTCAAGTCTCCATCAAAACCTACTCCATAAATGCAACTTTTGTTGAAATTGATTTTAAGACCAGTAAGGAGTTCAAAGGAGAGAAGAATGAGTCTTAACTGTTGAACTTGGCACACATCAGCATCTATGAAGATGAGGGTGTCATCTGCAAATTGCAGATGACTAATTGACTTGCCACCCTCACTAGCTTGGAATCCTGAGATAAGGCCATGCTCTTGAGCTTTAGTTATCATGTAAGAAAGAGCTTCACCTACAAGAAGGAATAAAAATGGTGATAAAGGGTCACCCTGTCTAATCCCTTTTTTGGTAGTAAAGAAACCAGTAGCTGAGCCATTGATAAGGATTGAAAACTTCACAAACTCCATACAACACCTCATCCATTTGCTCCATTTTACCCCAAAACCCATCACAAGCATCATTCACTACGGGAAAAATATACATCTACAACTGCAGAGCTACAACTGTCGTCCCAAAAGGTTGTTAAAGGTGTCATCTTTGACAACTATTTTCAAAGAAAAGGTTGTCAAAGATCAAAACGTCCAACTCTTAGGACCAAAGAGTAGTGAGGAGAATCAAAACCACAACTTTTTGGGTGAAAAGAGTTGCCAAGACTAGTGACAACCCTCGACTTTAACAACTCATACTATAAAGGTAGTGAGTAACTGTATAACAACACAAAATAGGGGTTGTTAAAGATAAAAAAAATGGACTGTTTGGTGTTCGGTGTTTGGTGTTCGGTGCATCTACGACAACCCTTATTAAGGGTTGTCAATGATCATTCGAACACCAAAAGCAACACCCCTTAGTGAAGCTGTAAATTTCTATTCCAATTTTGCCCCTATTTTGGTAAATTATATGCACACTTCAAT
>JAJJMA010073207.1:0-14610 GCA_023529015.1 Papaver nudicaule
CACATTCACCACCACCACCACGTCATCATCATCATCATCATCATCATCATATCATCATCGTCCTCTTCACTTAAACTCCTCTTCTTATTCCTTACATTCTGTTGATGATCAATATCGTTCATCTTTCTGCCACATTCATCATCACCATCATCTTCTTCACTTAAAATCCTCTTCTTATTCCTTACATTCTGCTGATATGCAATATCACTTAAACTTTTCATCTTTCTGCCACATTTATCATCATCTTCTTCTTCCATGATACCATTATGGTACATCATTTTACTCCCAAATTAGGGTTTGTGAAATCTCAAAACCAATATCTTCATAAACAAAATGAATTAACTAGTTGTAATCAAGAAGATCTTCTGAAAGGTGGTGAAAAAATATAGTTGATCTAACAAATGGGTTTGACAATTGCGTCGATTACTTCTTCCATTCCCATTTTGGTACGTGGTGAGTAGGATTAGCGAAGTTTTTCCAAACCAATTAATTTCCTCTCAGTAACCTTGTTCAAGAAGGCAATCTGTCCCTATCAACTTTACAGCAATAAGTTTGAAGATGACCACCCGGAGGGGGTTTACTGTACAAGGCCCCTGCAGAGGAAATTCTTCCTATGAATATAAGATATTCAGCTCCGCACAACATAGGGATTGGCACGCTTTCGGTAGGGCCAATTTTGGGATGAGATGAGTGTGATTAGTGACTTTCTTCTGAAAAAAACAAATTTCCACTCCCCTGATTAACAATTAGTTTGTTCAACAAAGGAACTTCTCATTTAACTTTACAACCTCTCTTAAGCAGTTATGTAAAAACAACTACATAAAAGTAAAGTTTCAGCTGAATTGGAATATGTTTGAGTTCAATTTTGTGCACACCGCTATAAAGAGTGTATATATTTGACATATTCATTTGATTAGTTTATCGGTTAATCGTGTCATCATTACCGCCATTTTGGGATCTAAACTATGGTTAAATAACTCCCTAGATAGCAGTGGTAGAAAATCACTCTGTTTCTTTCAAGATTTTTTATGACACAATCTAGTATTTCAAGTTTGGTTACAAATGTATTGCTTTGTTCTACAATAAATATCATCTAAAGCTATTACACAACTTTTTACAATGAAAAAGATCATTTTCTGTTATTTGTGATACATGTGGTATCACATATATATAACTCACACACATATATATATATATATATATATATATGCATCATTAAGAAATTTTTGGATATATATTGGAGTGTACGAACAACTTTTAGGGGGATATCTGAGTGATTTACAATTAAAATCTAAGACTTTTGCATTGATATACAATTCTTGGACATATATTTTAGTAATATCTAAAATTTGCATTCACAATTATAAATTTGAAATTATTTGGTGTTGTCTACTTTGATTTTTATTTGGGAGATGAACCAATGCAAATTTTTTCACACCAGAGTGAAGGCGTTCTTATTGAGTCGTATAAGGTTCGGTGGTATTGCACATTAAAAATCTTATTTATATGTAAAATAAAAATTGATATTGTTGGTTATGTCGGCTATATGGTTTTGGGATAAACCAAATCTATGGTTAGTTTAGAGTTTTGGATAAACTCTAACTTAGTTGGTGATTCAATTAGAGTTTGAGATAAAATTTAATTGGTTTACTTATTCCTAAAGACTAGCGACTTAAGGGCCAAGTCTCTTAGAGTTAAGTTAGAAAACCCTATTCTTGTAGGCTAAGTAATGTGACTCCTATATAAGGAGGTCTAGGCTATGAGTTTATCTATGGTATTCACAATGAAGTTGTGATGAATTCATCCCACCTCTTGGGATGGATTTTTGATGAGAAGAGAGATCATTCTCTAGGTATTGAGAGATACATCATTCATGTTGAATTGTACATCGTTATGTTTGGAGAAGAGAAGATCATCTTGTTCGTTGATGGTGGAAGATACATCGTTAGTGTTGGAAGAGACATCGTTTTGCAGAGGGTCATCTCGTTAATGGAGATAAGTATTATCTAGATTGGGTGAAGACATTGTTTGTGATTATGGAACGTTTGTTCAAGAGAGTTATTCTAGGTTTTATGAATTCTAGGGTCTATGATCAACACAATCTTGGATCATAGTTTGTTGATTTATCAATCATTGTGTGTGTAATTCTCTAATAATGAAGAAGTTGTAGCCGTTCCCGTGGATGTAAAACAATACACATCTCGTGTGCTTTACTTAATGCTTCTTTTGTGTTTACATCTTGTTTATCTTCGCTTTATATGTCGATCCAAAGAACGGTTCTTGGAGTGATTATATTCTCATTATAATCCCAACAGATATTATATTAAAATTGTGCACTTTTCAACTCCTTAGTCATTCAACATTACTTCATAGTGACATCTTATATCAAATTTAACCAAAAAGGATTCAAATGAATCTAGCATTAGCCTCAGCTCCAAGAGGCTTGACTAGGCTACATACAAGGAATTTTATCAATCGAGCAACCAAAACCAGTAGCCCAAGCATGCACTTTTGGAGTATTGCCAATAAGAATCAACCTAGTTTTTGCACTATTGACTTTGAACTCTGCAATGAACTCAAAATACTTCAAAACAGAAAATAAAAAATATTATGAAGTTCATCCTTGCAGTAGTCAAGAAAGCGTATAGTGTAATGAAGATGATTCATAACAATGCCATTGGTTGCATTAGAGAAACCACTGAATAACCTCAAATTGGTTGCTCTATCAAGAATCAAGAAAGACCTTCCATAGTGTTAGAGCATTGCTTGGTCAAACCTACTAACGTTGGTTTGTCATGTTAGTTGTCATATATGGATGCCTAAACACAGTTTTTGATTTAGTCTACTAAAGTGAGGTTGCGGATACGGAAATTAGATTAGGTAATTGATACCTTAAAGACCCGATTTTCACGATGACATCTTTACGTCTTCATCAACAAAAAGTTAGTAGGAGTTGTGACTTATGGACTCTTCGATTCTACTTATTCTATCATTCAAAACATAGTCGATGAATTTAGTATTGATAGCTTATTAAGAAGGATTCTTATCCGCAGACTGTTGGAAAGACCGCCCATAATTGTTATGCTACAAATTGCTGTGAATTTCAAAATCAGAGCAAAACATAATTTTAGTTTCCTGCAAAATGATGAAGAGGCATTGTATAACTGAATAACCTTCTTAACAATTGTTCTTCTAGAAAATTAGCAAAGACCTCTACCATTCCAAGAAAATATTTGGTGATTCATTTGTCAACAGTAAAAACCCCTTTTTATAGTTTTTATGCCAGAGTTCTCTAAATCATAAGACTTTATTCCAGATCTATTTCATTTTGTTAACAGTTTCTTAGAAATTAAACCATTGGAGGGATCAACAGAGCATGCATTGTCTGAAATTTTCCCTATAGAAATAATAGTAGCAGTGCTTTCCAAATCCGTAATGTTGGGCTCAAATCTAGGTCTGTATGTTGGAGTTGTAGTAAAACTACTATTGTCTTCAATAAATTTATCAAGATGAATGACGAAAGTATATTGAGAATCCATAGAGCAAGGGATATCGTTAGAGTGTTTTCGACACTTTGTCTCTTTCAAAATGAAAGAGAGACTAAGTGGAATACTAAGTTTCCACTATGGGTAAAGAGAGTGATAGAGTGGTAGAGAGAGAAAGAGATAAACAAGACAACAACAAAAAAATATTAAAAACTAAAAAGAAAGGGTGAAACGGCTAGCCGCCAAAGTGAAGAAAAAAAATCACTTAGGTCCCGCCTCACCCTACTTTTTGCTTATTTATTAAAAAAAAATAAAAAAATTAGTGGTTTTCAGTGGAGCGGCTTAAGATTATCCGTTAAGTCTCCACTTTCACACACTCTTTCATATGAAAGAGCCTCTTATTGATTTTGGGTTGAAATTAAGATTACTTTCCAATACTCATGGTGGGATTAAATTTTCCTATTTGCTCAAAACTCTTTAGGTTTGGAAGACTGAATCTACTCCATAGCCTTTGCTCTTAGAGGAGAAATTTCTCTTTAGGTTCTCTTATGGATATCTGAGTAGAAGTATCTACACGAGTGATGATTTGAACCAAAAATAATTCTCCTTAATAACAGCAGTTGACGCAGACTTTGATGATATACCAGCGCCTTCAGCGCCACTTATTTTAAATGATTGAGCAATATTGACTCAAAGCTCAAAGATGAGGGATGGGTGTTGGAGGTACAATGTGAGATTAGGGGATTGGTCTTCAATGAAATCAGAAATTGCAACTTGGAAAGTAGGGTTTTGATCACATTAATTAGTATTTGTATCCGTGGAATCGTTACCATTAACAGAATGAACTGTATTACTTTGATCGAGGATTTAGCTGCCACACGTTAGTGGGACTTGAATCCGTTTCTTTTTTCCACTATGATGACCTGGCCTACGAGAGGGAAAATTCAAATTCAAATCTCGATATATTAAATTTGAAAGCTTTTCTACCTTAATAGAAGTAGCAGAGAAAGGAGGAGAAATAATATTTCTCAATCTTTTGCGCTTCTTCCGCTGAAGATTTAGTAAATCAGAATTATGTTTAGATGTGACTTGATTGACAAGGTGTCTTATAATCCTGCGAGGTGGTAAAATATCAACCACGGTAACAAAAGTTGTAAAGGGACTATGCTATATATATATATATATATCTCTTGATTGATCTTGGAATGAAATTGATGCCTCTAGCATTTCTAATTTGCTAAATCTATAAACTTCAAAGTATCGGTGTCAATGTAAAGTAACTCATCACAGACTTTTTCGACAGCTGCATCAATTGTGAAGTCCACAATTGATAAGGAATACCATGTACCTCAATCTTAACATCATTTGAGTTATCCTTGATAAGTAGGTTTGTTGGTTTTAAGTAATGGAATACGAGAGGTTTTGGGTAGAATTTTGGTGGTAGAGGGTGATGAGCAGTTGGTGGGATAATGAAACAAAATCAATAAGATCTTCCAGAGGCAACACAATTTAAAACCAAACTTCAAAAACAGTACCAGAAGGAATGTAGAAAGAAACTAGTCCAGCTTTAGGATTTGATCTAGAAGTAAAGGTGTGCAGATAAAATTCATTGTTGTTCGTACTGACCATGAACCATATATGGTTTTCTTCAAACATCAAGTGCTTTCTACCAATCTCACCATTTTTAGCAGCTTCAGAAAACATCTGTTGGAGATGCTTAGCTAAGGAAAAAGGGATAGATATATGAGAAGATCCAATATGATAAAATTCAAATAGGGTTATTGTGGAGTGAGGAATTGTAGAACTACAGGAAAACCTAAAACGCTTTCGATAAGTTTAACAAATTCTTTTTCTGAAACCATGATCGAAACAGGGAAAAGAGCAACATGAGATAAGATTAAAAAAAAGAACTAGCGAGATTCAAATATTGAAAATAGTAGTTTCGGAGAAAGAAATTGCCAAGAGCGGGAGATAGAAAAACAATATGAATGTTGAAAACAATTAAAGTGTACAATATTAAGATAAAGATAACGATTATTAGATGCGTGTTGCACTTGGATCATTGTGCATCACTGTATATACGCTATCAGATGCATTCGATATTAATCAACAAAATTCATTAGCTATGTATAGTACATGCTACACTATCACTGCGAAAATTTTGAACAGTTTATTGCATGAGGCGACATCACCAATTAAAAACTCTTCAAAAAAACAAAAAACTATTTTAATGTTAAGAAAACTTTACAAATTAAAAAAGGGGCAATTTTCTAAAATGGCCACACAAAATATGCCTAATTATCAAATTGGCCGTTTTTTGAAACACTTTTATAAAATGGCCGATATTGACTTTTTCCGTCACGTTTTTTCAAAAAACGGGTAACGGAAGTTAACCGCCTAGGTGGCAGTTATCTAGTCATGGAAAAGTCATTTAAGTCCCTCGGATCAACTAGCTAGGACTGAGTTAGTTGATTGAGTTAACTCATAATTAACTCGACTCAGTGCAATTGAAAACACATATATACTCGACCTGTATATCTCCTTCCCTGCAGTAGTTTCACCAATTCATACACAAACACTGAAACATCTGATAATCATGTCTAGTTATCAACTAAAACAACAACAACAACAACCTCACTTGTTCAACTGATTTTTCTGTACTAAGTATTCGATTCGAGATAAGTCCAAGTTTCTTGTATATTTGCATCTTATACTAGATAGATAGATGGATTGACAGACATAGATACTAACATCAACTTTTCTTGTGAACAGCGAAGTCTCTTCCATATATATGAACAATTGATGCACTGTAATTTTCTGTCAACATAATCTCTAATGCAGGATGAAATTAAGAGAAAGTGGAGATAACATTCTAGACTAATGAATGAATAATAAGTTTACTGCCAAAACCCCAATAACAGAATAACATGAAAAATTGAACTTATGAGCCATGAATAAGTTAAAACAAACCTTATGAAACTTTCATATAACTGGCTTTTCAACCCTAAGCAAAATACTGGCTTTCAAGCCAAACAAAAGAATTACTGAAGCTTTATTCTTTTCACCCAACATCAAAATTATGTCTTTATTCAATTTTGGCAACATAAAAATTGAAAGTAAACAATACAAAATTACTAGACGATATTCACTGATAATGGATTCCATAAAAACAATATCGATCTAGTGTGTAAGCAAATTCAAAGAATACCCATAATTACCTTGATGAGAATTGTAAAAGCTCAAACTTTTTTGTCTTCCCAGCTTGTATTTTTCCTTGTATGCCTCCCAAATTCAATAAACTTTCACTACCACTACAATATATATGAATCCCCCTAGTATACCACTGAACAATACTTCTACTAGTACTACATTAACCAACCCTAACACTAAAAGTTTGGTCACTCGAGTATCTCATACTCATCTTCACAGAAAAAACCAATTCCCCAGTTACAAATTTGATAAACCAAAAGGTGATTCCCTTATGTGTGGACTGGTAGTTCAGGCCTTTTATCAAACACTATGTGCGTCTCTCAAGCGGTGGTCTGGTTCCTTCTTGATGGCTCAATTTGTTTCTCCAAATTCAAATTCCATGCATAATATTCAAATCCATACAAAACCCATATCTCCCAACACTACCAGGACTCAAAGTTCATCTAATTTTTTCCCAAGTTGAAACCAAGAAATCAATCACAAATCACTCTGAATATTGAGATTAAAATCGACAAAATACAAACACACTTGCAACAACAATTATAACAAAATTCATTGCACCACTTAAGAAATTCTAGACTCACAAACCCACAAACCAAATAAACCCTAAAAAACTCTATGTTTTAATCTTCAAAACCAATGGAAGCTTCGTTTCTTCTTGTTTTGAGATTCAATAATCATTGATTATTACATAAACGCACAGTAGTGATGATTATAATTATCAAAACCCTTCTTCTATATCTTCTTCTTCTTCCTGTTTGAATAATCATCAACCACCCATTGAAGAACCAAACAAACCCTAGAAATAAGCAAAGGACTATATTATTCTGTGATTCTCTTTCCAATGCAACCACACAATAGTGATGCTAAAACCCCAATTAACAAACACGGAGGCAGATTTTTTATTTAGATTTAAGGCAAATGGAGAAGACGAGCTATGGAGTTAGAGATGGAAAAGACGGGTTATGACGAAGATTGAGTAGAAGAAGATAGAAGAATGTTTTATTGGGGGAATGCAAGGATATGTTAGTAATTTTATTGTAGAATCTTGACTAAATCAATGTCTTTGACTATGATGGTGGGCCCAGACGGAAAATATAACAGAATGGCCATTTTATAAAAGTGTTTCAAAAAACGGCCGACATAATTATTAGGATATTTTTTGTGGCCATTTTAGAAATTTTCCCTTAAAAAAATCGAGTTATTCTTTACCAAATTGTCATAAATGTAATACTAATTTCATACTATATTAGTGATGTAGTACATCTTTAGTACTGCATTCCTTATTTATGCATTACGTATTTAATTCTACTCTAACGAGTATTCCTTGTTTAACAAGACTCTTTTACTTTCCTAGTTTAGGTTGGTTTCCTTTCTTTATCCTTTTGGTCGGTTATGTAAGCCTATATATATATATATATATATATATGCCAGTTCTATTGATGAGAACACACATCTTATTATTATTCAACTTTTATAAACCTTGATTATTCAATCAACTATTATTAAGCTTCTTACGAAACTTAAGCCTCTCTTCGTTGCTCTTGCAAATACAAGCTTCTTACGAACCTTGTTTGCTTTCTCCCTATCATCCGCCATTAGTTTGCATTAGAGCAACATTTCTAGTTTCTCATCTAGAACTCGATCCTGCCCTAGCTTCCGCAACCCTTAACTTTCAAAAAAAAAAAAAAAAAAAAAAAAAAAAAAAAAAAAACTAATTTTTTTGGTCAAAATTTCTTCAGAAGGTTCAATGGCGGATAAACCAGTTATGCAAGCAACACTTGATGATGCAGTTAGTAAAATTGAACCTAAAATTGAAGAAAGCATCAAAACTCTTTCCGAAGGGTTTGAAAAATAGTTGTCATTCATCATGAAACATATGGGTATTAAAGATGGAAACTCTCTTGAAGATGAAGAAAAGAAACAAGATGAAAAAAACAAAGAAGACGAAGAAAAGAAAGAAGATTTAACAAAGAATCATTATTTCTACCGCAACACAGACATTCCAGAGGATGTCAGCCGTCAACTGAAATTGAGCAATCGGTTGGAAAGCTTTCTTGATAATCCAAGAAAGAAACTGGTGGTTCTAAACCTTGACAGTGATGAGGATGATAAGTTAGAAAAAAATCAAGAAGAGAGATGGACAGAAGAATTAAGATTGAAATCTAGTCAGAATCCTTACGGAAATCTACCAGAGTACAAATTAAAGGCCGACATACCAAGCTTTCGTGGAGGTTTACAAATTGAAAAACTTTTAGATTGGTTTTATGAAGTAGAATCATTCTTCCAGTTCATGGATATTCATGATAGTTATCAGGTAAAGCTTGTTGCATATAAACTCAAGGGAGGAGCAGCAGCTTGGTGGGAGAGAAACTTTGTGAAGATCGAAACAAGTATAAAAAACCTCCAATATGTACTTGGAAAAGAATGAAGGAGTTGATTAAAGATAAATTTTTACCAAGAGATTATCTACAACAGCTATTCATCAAACTTCAGAACTGTCGTCTTGGAGCTAGACTTGTTGAAATTTATACTGCTGAATTCTACGCTCTTGTTGCTAGAAATCATCTGAATGAGTCTGAAGAGCAGTTAGTTGCATGTTACATTGATGGTTTGAATAGGCTTATCCAGCAAGGTATGACTCAATTTGTTTTTACTATGACTGAAGCTGTTCAACAAGCTATGAAGAGAAAGTCGTGTTTTACGTGGTTCAAATCCTACATATCAGCGACAAACTAGAATGCCGAACAATAATAGAACTGCATATCCTGGAAAGCCGAATTATTTTAGCTCTGCAAGTCAAGATGGAGTCCAAAACTATCAAGAAGAAGGTTATAATCGTCCAAGGCCGGTTACCAACTTTTCTTATAACCAAACACCGCTTCTAGCTGAAAGTGCACCTGTGATTAATGTACCACCAAGGCCAACTTCCAATTCTCGCTCCACTGAGTATAAACAACAGTTTCCATCGTTATCCAAGCCTCGGAATACTTATACTAAGTTTAGAGGAGATAAGTGAAACAAGTGTGGTCTAACTGGTCACACCTCCAGTGATTGCCGTAAATTCAATGGATACATTGGTGAAGCTCAGGATCAAGAGGATACACAAGAAGAATAAGGATGGAAAGATTACGACCAGAATTATGAGCACATGCATGAATCTTATGATACTGATTTTCTTGGCATGATTCGTCCTATGCTGCTTACTGAACCATGTCTTTCACAAATACATAGCATATTCAAGTCAAGATGCACTATTGGAGGAGAATGTTGTGGCATGATCATTGATAGTGGGAATGCTGAGAATTACGTAGATGCCAATATAGTGGAGAAGTTGGGTTTGCCAGTTACACTTCACCCAAATCCGTATTTTGTGGGTTGGATTAACAGTTCTTCTACTCAAAAGATTACTCATCAGTGCCTAATATATTTTTCATTCCTTGGGTATGAAGGTTACGCTCTCTGTGATGTGATAAACATGACTGCTAGAAGTTTACTTTTGGGAAGACCATGGCAGTATGACATACGTGCTTCTCATGACTGCTATGGAATACTTACACGTTTAAATATGATGGTTTTACAAAGGTATTGTGGCATATACGATCTCCTTCAGCTGTAAGAGAACACTCTGACCAGAATACTGCTGCTTTAGTTGGTACGTACCATTGCTCGTTCTTCGAAGAAAACTCATTCTTTGAGTTCACATGAAGTTGCTAAACCTATGGTGGAAATTCCTGAAAAGGTACGACATTTTTTATCATGCTTTAGTGAGTTATTCCCAGCAGAATTACCAAATATTTTACCACCATTGAGAGATTTGCAGCATCAAATTGACTTTATCCCTGTAACTTCTCTTCCTAACCAAGCTCATTATAGATTAAGTCTGAAAGAGCATGAGATATTACGGGACAAGTTGATGATCTTTTGCAAAAGGGATTGATTAGACTTAGTAAAAGTCCTTGTGCTAGCCCAGATTTTTAGTTGACAAAAAGGATGGTGGGTATCGTATGTGAATTGATTGTCGAGCTCTAATAGAGTGACAATACCCTATAGGTTTCCTATACCTAGGATTGACGACATGATAGACATGCTTGCTGGTTCTAAGGTGTTTACTAAACTTGATTTACGAAGTGGTTATCATCAAATACGTATCCGTGAAGGTGATGAATGGAAGACTACATTCAAAACTCGTGAAGGATTATATGAGTGGCTTCTAATGCCATTTGGGTTATCTAATGCTCTTAGCACGTTTATGTGTCTCATGAATCAAGTTCTGCAGCCTTTTCTTGGGAAACTTGTCATAGCCTACTTTGATGACATTCTTATTTATAGCAGCAATGAAGAAGAACATCTTGAAAATTTATCTCAAGTGTTTAAAGTATTACAAGAGAATGTGTTGTATGTGAACTTAAAGAAGTGCACATTCCTTACCAACAAAGTTACATTCTTGGGTTATATTGTATCTAGTGACGGTATTTCTGTGGATGATTCTAAGGTCAAGGCAATTGTTGATTGGCATACTCCTACTTCTGTACGTAATGTACGCAGTTTTCATGGATTAGCTTCTTTCTATAGAAGGTTTGTGGAGGATTTTAGCATCATTGCTGCTGGTTTAACATATTGTTTGAAGAGGGAAAATTTCGAATGGACTGAAGAAGCAGACAAAAGTTTTAATTTACTCAAAGAGAAGTTGTGTAGTGCCCTTGTTCTTGTTATGCCAAACTTTGAGAAACCATTTGAAATTCACTGTGATGCTTCTATTGTTGGCATAGGTGCAGTTTTATCTCAGGAAGATCATCCAGTTGCTTTTTACAGTGAAAAGAATTCAGATACAAGGAAGAGGTGGTCGACTTATGTGCTAGAGTTGATTGCACTTGTTCAAGCATTGAAACAATGGCATCCTTATCTCATTCACAGTGAGTTTATTGTCAATACTGATAATCAAGCTCTCAAATTTCTGCAAACTTCAGCTAAAGTCAACAGAATGCACGATAGATGGTTATCTACTATCAATCAGTACACATTCTTTATTCGGCACAAAAGTGGCAAACTAAATCAAGTAGCTAACGCTTGGAGTAGACGAGCTCATCTTTTAGTCACTCTTAGACATGAAAGTGTAGCTTTTGATTTCTTGAAGGATATTTACAGTGATGATCCAGATTTTCAGACACTTTGGGAGAAGTGTGGTTCTTCTACAGGCAGTGTGGATGACTATCTCATTCAAGATAATTTTTTTATCAAAGGGAATCGGTTATGCATACCACAATGTTCGTTACATCTTCATCTTATTCAAGAATTGCATGGTAGTGGACTTGGAGGACATTATGGACGTGATAAAACCATAGCTTTGGTTGAGGACGTTACTTTTAGATGTTCAGAAATACGTCCAGAAATGCATGATTTGTCAGCAATCCAAGGGGACAATTCAAAACACGGGTTTATACACTCCTCTTCCAGTTCCTGACGATCCTTGGGTTGATATCAGTATGGATTTTGTGCTTGGTTTACCACGTACTTCAAAGGGGAATGACTCTATTATGGTTGTGGTAGATCGTTATTCTAAGATGGATCATTTCATAGCTTGCAAGAAGACAACAGATGCTACGAATGATGCTTATCTGTTTTTCAAAGAAGTAGTACGTTTGCATGGGGTTCCTAAGTCCATCACATCTGATCGAGATACTAAATTCTTGAGCTAATTTTGGAAATCCTAATGGATGCGTTTGGGAACTAAGTTGCAATACATCACAACTGCTCACCCCCAAACTGACGGGAAAACTGAAGTAGTCAACCGTGTTTTAGGGAATTTGATTAGAGCCAAACTCATTGAAGGGAAGGAAAAACAATGGGACAAACTTCTTCCCCACATGGAATTTGCATTTAACACTTAGGTCAATAGGTCTACAGGTAAGACACCTTTTGAGATTGTGTATTCTAAAGTTCCTAATCATATTTTGGACTTGGTAGTACTTCCCAAACTGCAGCCGTCTAACTTAAAAGCAGACAACTTGGTTGACAAAGCTTCACAAATACATCAAGAGGTGAAGACAAAGCTTGAAGATTCAAACGCCAAATAAAAGGAAGTTGCAGATAAACATAGAATATTGAAAACTTTCCAAGAAGGAGAATTAGTGTTGATTCATCTATGAAAGGAACGTTTTCCTACTGGAACTTACAACAAAACAAAGATGAAAAAGTATGGACCATTCAAGGTTCTTAAGAAAATCAGTGATAATGTTTATGTCATTGATCTGCCACCAGATTGGAACATCTCCAATATCTTCAACGTGCAAGAGATTTTCACGTTTCATGGAGAAAATGAAGTTCTATTTACTGGATAACTCGAGGGCGAGTTTCTTTCAAGAAGGGGGGACTGATGTGGTACATCTTCAGTACTGCATTCCTTAATTATGCATTACGTATTTAATTCTACTCTTACGAGTATTCGTTGTTTAACAAGACTCCTTTACTTTCCTATTTTAGGTTGGTTTCCTTTCTTTATCCTTTTAGTCGGTTATGTAAGCCTATAGATGAGAACACACATCTTATTATTATTCAACTTTTATAAACCTTGGTTATTCAGTCAACTATTATTAAGCTTCTTACGAAACTTAAGCCTCTCTTCGTATCTCTTACAAATACAAGCTTCTTACGAACCTTGTTTGTTTTCTCCCTATCATCTGCCATTAATTAGATAGTTAGTAATTTTTTTTATTATTTTTTTGACATGAAAATTTAGATAGTTAGTAATTTATGTATTACTTGGAGCCTATGTAAAGTTTCAAAATTTTATTAATTTGCAAGTGCAACGGATTTTGTGTTATCAGATCTTGGTCCAAATATGGACCAGAAGAATTTATTATTTTAGCTCAATTATTAAATTATCGCAGATTATTTTACACGAGTTCTACCGTGCAAAGCGATTAATTAGCAACCAATCTCTATATTTTTAGCCTTGCTTTCTCAAATTAAGAAAGCAAGTCTTAACTCTTGATACAATCTCTATTTTATGCACCCAAACCTAAGTTTTTGGTTGTCTACAAGGAGGCATAGCTCCGAACTTGAAGGATGAAATTTGTTTATCTTCCTCTCTCAAGAGTTTCTACTAACGAACTACCAAATTACTTGGATTTGTACCAGAATACATATAAGACAAAATAATTTTTGCGGCTTAATACATCTCAAGTAAATTGGTACCACAATTAGCAATGCGGAAAATCTGTATATCGCAAAAACTGTGGTAAGTAATTTTCAACGATATAGCCGATTAAAGACTTCGACTGGTCATCCTAAAAAATTGATTTTTGGACTAGAATCAACCACCTAGATATTTTTGACTAGCCATCAGATTAGGCTAAACTTAACTAAAATTGATTGATTGATTCACGAAATCCTACTATAAGTAAAAATCAATAGTGTCATTAACTTGAACGATAGCATTTGATTGCCATAAATCATACTATCACAACTAAGTGGCATAATTGCTCCACCATAATAGGAACAAGGAATGAGAAAAAACAACGCTGATTTAGGGGCCGAAAAAAATACTAGGGAGACCGGATTTAGGATCCCTATCCTAGAGGGGGTTATAAGGGGTGTCAAAATGATATGAAAAGTCTAAGTTACCCTTTTAAATTAAGGATTAACAAAAACCTAAACAAAGAAACTGATTTCAGTTTCAATTTCTTTCAACTCTTTATCTTCTTCTTCATCGTCTCCTCCCGTTGTTTAATTTTGTCTATGATTAAGTTTTTATGCTTTGATTCCTCTTTTGAATGGTTAAAAATGATAGTCAGAGTGATTTTCGGTTGGGTGAAACCCTAAAAATCTATACGAAAATCAATTATCGTCTGTATTTCATGCAACAGAACCAGACGAAAAATAAGTTACCAAATGTGTCGCAGCCAATGCAGCC
>JAJJMA010073221.1:0-11254 GCA_023529015.1 Papaver nudicaule
AGGCAAAATTAGGGTTTGGGCTAGAGCTCACGGCTGGGATTGTGGGGCCAGAGGTGATGGCGCCACTAGCTTGGGTGTTTGTGACCCCACTTGCAGTAGATAAACTCGTGGGGACACTAGGGATATTTGGAGAATTTGTATTCTCTGAACTCTGCCTCCTGGTTTCAACCATATCTTCTTAAAACCGAGATAATGACCTCCCACTGTGGTCGCCAAATGTTTTAGGTGTAAAACAATAAAGAGAATATGAGGGGTAAAGTGTGAAGTGTGATGATGTAATAAAAGATTATAATGGAATTCGAGAGGTCAAGATCGAACAAGACTCGCCTAAACCAAGAAATGGCCGTTCGAGTATTGCTTCAGTTACAAGAAGAGGATATAGGGTTGGTTTAGGGAGGGAAGCAGAGAAATATGAGATCAGAGAATTGCTATGATTTTCTGTGATGTTGATAATTGAATTGCTAAAGAAGATTGGATATTCAGTTCTCACTAGATATTAAATGCTGAATGAGAAGAGTTAATCAATTATCGATGAGATTGATTGATTGAACTTGCACTGAATTAAACTCTTTGTTCTTGCTGAACTTGTCTTTCCAAACTGGTCGAGTGACCTATTTATAGCAATAGAATTCCAACTGATCTCGTAAGAAGTGGAAGAAGTGGAAGAGTGGGAGTGTGGAGTAAGTGGGGCAAGTCTTGCGCCTAATATTAGGGAAGAATGAACCGCCCACTTTCTCATCCCCTCTTTTCAGCAACGTTCACACGACTTAGCTTTCTTTCTCGTTAAGTGATTGAGCCGTTGCAATCACACGTGCCGTAGACCGCCAAACCAAAACCCTAAAGAATATCCCCCCATGTAACTTACTTGATTCTCGTAAGATTTGTTAAGATTTGTTAAGACAAAGATGACTAAGTGCAAGTCGTACCAATTACTGGTAAACTTAGGACTTTGCGATAAGATAGAGATTAAGCGATAAGCTTTGAATATCTCTTTAAGATTTGGTTTAAGGATTGAGCCGGGCAATCGCCATTTAAACCAATGAGATAAATCTAAGGGTTGAGCTAGCAACCGCCATTAGATAAGATAAGATAAGTCTAAGGATTGAGCTATGCAATCGCCAATTAGACTGAGAGGATTTCAGCAACTCTCTGTGGCAACAGTCAAATAAATACGACTTTCGATTTGCCATAAATATGAGAAATTGGCTTGTGGCATGTAATGCACCAATTCTCTGATTAATAAAGACATATGAATGTCTAAAATAATATAAGTCATAGCCATGAGCCATGATTAAGAATTATAGCACTGATTTATAGAAGCAAGTCCATAATCAGGAAAAACAGACGAATGATGCTATCACAGCGTAGCCATCATCAAGAATGCATAAGCATTTCCAATACAAGACCTAAAGATAGGCCATCATAATAAGCCATGTTGCATGGTATAATAGTCTTATTGAGAAGTTAGGTATAAGGCGCAAAGGATAAGCCATAACATTTATGTTATTTTCAGATTTCTGGACAGTTTGCATGTTGTCCATTAATAAAATCGCCCAGGCCAGACCATATTAGATAAAATTCTGAATTTTTAGTATGTTGTAGAGGGCTTATAGGGGAAAATATTTCGTGAAGGAAGCGCCTCCTAATTCTTCACGGATTGGGCTGTAAAAATCACGCCATGAGGAAATACGTGAGCTGAACTGCCAGATTTCCGAACTTGATTAGGAAACTAGAGTATTATGGACTTAATAAAATCCATAATCCTCTAGGATTTGGATCAGTGGGACCCATAAATAGGGGAGGGCTAGGAAAAGATAAACTCTAGCTCAAAGGGGCAATGGTAGCCACGAGAGAGAGGGAGACCACGAGCACAAGCAAGGGAAAACCGTAAGGCCTCCAAGGTTTGGCCGCGCCCTGACTTTGGGCCTCCAAGATTTGGCCAAGGCATATCCATGGAGCTCCAAAATTAGGCCAGAGCAATAGTGTGGGTACCCATAATCAGGCCAAGGAGGTGGCGTGGGCACCCAAGTGCCAAGGCACGCTGAAGACATGGATATCCAAAACCAGGGCAAGCTAATGGCATGGGCATCCAAAGCTAAGGCAAGGATTGAACGTGGGCCTCCAAGCATGGAGGGGGCGTGAGCATTAGGATAAGGATTAGGCCAAGGGCAGTGAGCATGGCAAGGAGTGGCCGTGAGGACAGGATAGGGATTAGGCCAAGGTGTGGCCATGGGGATACGCGCAGGGCTATAGGCCAAGCTGATAATGGCCAAGGTGTGGCCGGGGTTAAGCTCGGGGCTATAGGCCAAGAGGATAATGGCCAAGGTGTGGCCGGGGTTAAGCTCAGGGCTATAGGCCAAGAGGATGGATAGCCAAGCTAATGGCGGGGCTAAGCGCTGGGCTATAGGCCGAGAGAATAAAGGCCAAAGTGTTGGCGGGGCTAGGCTCTGGGCTATAGGCCAAGGAATGATGGCGTGAGGTGATGGCGGGGTTATAGGCCAAGGTGATGGCCATGAGGATAAGGCTTAGGCTAAGGGCGTGAGGGTAATATGTGGCCAAGGTAATGGCGGGGGTAAGCGCAGGGCTATAGGCCAAGATGATGACCGTGTATACCCCTAAGGCCAAGAAGTAGCCGTGTACACCCCTAAGGCCAAGAAGTGGCCGTGTACCTCCCTCTTGCTAGTGGCGTGAATGGCCTAGGGTTTGGCTCGAGCATGGGCCAGGTTAATGCGTATGCGTAGGTATTTTATCATATAGGCTAGGGATATGGACCATGCTACCAGGCTAGGGTCGTGAGACATCAAAATACAACTAATGGTAATTTAAATATCTTATCCCTACTATAAAATAAATTCATACCTTTTCTCGAGCTATTCCAGGACGCCAGAAGTTGATGCGAAATTACTCCTGTGACCTCCTCGCCAAAAACCACCATCAACATTAAGTCCCCTGCGCAGCATGGAACCGTGAGTGTTCCGGGGTGAGCATAGAGTTGATGGACCAGCCGCCTCCGTATAGAAGCCTTATCCACGACCATGGAATCCAAGCAGGGCCTTGTACTTTGGAGTACTCGCATAAGCTTGACTTGTGATAATCTTGAAATCTTATTCATGACTCTTTTGTGCAGCCAACTCCGCCTAATCAGAAGTTCGTTAGCGTCGCATCACAAGAGACCAATACTGAAACTGTATCTTTCGGTGTTAACCGTCTTCCGGGTGGAACATTATTTTCCCCAGCTAGTAGCAGCTCCGTGGCGACTCCTTCAAGTTCTAATCAAGTCCCCAATCCATTTTCAAAGGATTGGGTAACGGTAAGACTTCATTCTCTTTGCTACATTTTCACTTTTAGTAGAAAAGTAAAAATCCCGTCAGATTTTCCTGTTTCGAGTCGCGTCACGAGAATGGCCATAAAATCTTCATCCGATGGCGGATTTCGATGATTGACCCCAATTTAGAAAAAGGACTTCAGTAGCTTTCACCTCAAAAAAGAAAATCTGAATTCCATGTTGTTTTGCTCATTACTTCATGTAGGGCTGTCAACGGGTACCCGTTTACCTAGAACCGAACCGGAACCGGGTGATTCGGTTCCGGTTCCGGGTCCATATATTAGACCCATTAGTGAATTATTACCCGTCGGGTATTACCCGATTACGACCCGAATATATCGGTTCCTTATCGGGTAATACCCGTCGGGTCTGTCGGGTAATCGGTTCTTGTAATTCTTAATTTTTTTATTGCTAAATTTGTCATTTGGTATATATAATTATTTACTAGAGAAACCTACTCTTTAGCCTCATGTCCATTTTTCTTTTCTTCTTTCCTTCTTCCTCTGTGGTAACGAAATGGTCATGGATCTAGTCTAATTAACTATTGAAGAAGAAGAGATCTAATTAGGTAGTTAATTATTTTGTTTTTGTTATTCTTATGTTTGGTGGAATTGTGGTAAATACAACTAATTAGTACAAGATGCATCAGAAAGTGAAGAACACTCAGTACAAGATCCATCGATCTCCTTTGGTTTGATTTCTTCTCTTTTGAACTGCCAAAGCTTTTCATTTAAATGACTCCCTCTTAGTTACAAAACCAAAGAGGACCTTGAATTTTCTGCTACTAGTTTCTGAAGTTGAGAAATCGAGATTTACATTAGCCGTTGATTGTGAATCGGTAACCATACGACACTGATAAAATTCAGTTTCCATTGATATTTTGTTTCGTACAATCGATCAGTAAGTAGAGAGAAATTAATTATATCTACAAATGGATATGAGTCTTGTTTTGATCTTTTGGGCATATTTCTATTTTTGATATCAACTTTATTTTTGATATCAAAATTAATTGGGTTTTCTGTATTTCAATTTTTGATATCAATTTTATTCTATAGATCGTGTGTGATAACAATTTTAAGGCATTCAGTTTATATTGCTTGTTATTTTATCCTTCGATCTATATTTCTTGTTCTTTTAATGGCAGTCGATCAATTAACTACTGCTACTACTATAACTAGCATTCATATTACAGGATGACAATTGGATCGCCGTTTGATACCTGAGATTTTCATAAAACGAATTTGTTTTGAAGCTAAAACGAATTTGGTTTGAAGCTAAAACGAATACAGAAAAGAGCACCAAGAAAGGAAAAGAACCGATTAGGAACCGGAACCGAACCGGAACCGACCAAATTATCGGTTCCGGTTCTGGATCCCAAAATCTGGAACCGAGAACCGGAACCGCTAGGAACCGGAACCGACTAAAATAATCGGTTCCGGTTCCGGTTCTAGTGGTAACCGACCCGGAACCGACCCGTTGACACCCCTAACTTCATGTGCCACAAGTTGGCGCAACGTCCAGGAATATTGCAGACTGCACGCTGTTCAGTAGAAAAATCATTCCGGCCAGTAGATTGCTCCAAAAATTAAGCCCTTTTAGCACGTGATAGGAAACATCCATACGAACAACTCCCGTGAAGGAAGTTTCTTCATATCTCTTACTGATTTGTACAGATTTTGAGTTTTTCGCCGTTCTTCGTAAGAATTCAGATGTCAGAAAATTATATCTTCAAGATAACGTCGTGAATCCTTTGATATATCTTATTTTAATGATTTTTCTTCTTTATTTGATGTAGGATGGACCTGTTACAGGAGTCGAGAAGTTTTCATTTGTCCCTTCAGAGCGGAACCCAGTGCTTGAAGAATCAACTCCGAATACACCGCCCAAATCCACTGATATGATTACTGAGCAGAATAAAAGTGGAGGCTCTACAGACCCTAAGTCTTCTGTGACACAGGTTACCTCTTGTTAAATTCTTCAATCCAAAATAAAATATTTAGTACTTTATTCTTATCTCGTTTGCTCTTGCAGCCTTCTGGAGATAAAGAAGCAACGAATGACGGCTACTTCGTTGGTGAAAGGTTAAGTGCGGGTCACAACCTGACTAAGGACTTTGACAACGTTGCTGACGAAAATCCTCCCAATACTGAGGTAAATTTAATTATCTTCTTATGTTAAGCTTTTATCGTAGCTTGAAACATATTATTAAACTTCTGCTTGCTTTGAACCCTTCTTTCAGATCGTTATCAGAGAGACTCAAGCCTCTGAAGATATCGACATCACTGGTGTGGATGCTCCTACCAAGTGGGCTCTTCTCGAGTTCCCTCATGCTGGTTTGGCGTATAATCCTCCCTATGAAACAATTCTCCCTGGTCATATACTAGTGGAAGGATTTAATGTCCCTGAGGAACACGTCCCACTGTATAAGAAAATATATGGGATCTTTATGGTCACCTTATTACTGCGGGAAGGCGTGACCACTTGAATACACTTGCCGGTGTTGTGGCTGATCTCATGGGCTTGATTTCGAAGATGTATGCCACCCCTCTAACGGACATGACAGATGAGGCGTTAGATGAAGCAGAAGAGTTGATTGCTTCGTTCAAAAACTTCAAACCCAATCTATTGTGGCTTCAGGCGAGAATCCAGTTCATCCGAACAAGGCGTGCTGCTGTTGGCAATTTCACCCATGATTTGGTGAAGCAGGAAGAGAGGAATCATGCTGCCATGACTGAGGAACTCCGTAAGTTAACTGAAGAGGTGAAGAAGAAGACTGCTCATATTACTCTAATAAAGAAGGCAACTGATGACGGAGCGAGATCTTCATTAGATGGTTGTTTCTGAAGAGCTTCAGGAGCAAAACATTTTCTCAGTAGATTTTTATTTTGCTTTTATTTGATTTTATGAATAAAGGGCTTGTAGGAATTGATTATTTTGAACTCATAGGTTTTGAATTTGAATTTTTGAATGAAATTGTTAAAAGGCAAGAGATTGCTTGCACTTTTCTTTTGAAGGAATTAGAAAGTAAATCTTCGTATCTTCTTGAGCCACTTGCCATTGATCACCATGTTTGAAGGTCGCTCATATATTGCACTTCATGTATCGCGCATCAGGCATGACTCGAGATATAATATAAGGTCCCTCCCAATTTGGTATGGACCCCGGAATAGAAGTTACTCTTCGGTTAGTGCGTCGCGTAACCTTATCTCCTTCTTGAAAAGTGGTCTTAGGAACCCATGACATCTCAGGTGTCTTTCGCCTATAAGACCATTGCTTTGCCCGAACCCACTTATTTGTAGTGGCCTTGATTTCCTCATGAGGTACCTCAGAGGGTTTGATAGACTTGATGCAATCAAGTCCCCATGTCGGAGAATTATCCGATCCTTGTGTGGGGACACGTTGGATAGGATTTCCGTGAAGTAAATAATTCTGAATAAAGTACTTCAAATCACTTTCACGTACCTTTTTGAATATCACCAGAGTTTTAGATCCCACGCGGTACTCTAGTTTTCCCACGCCGCAGCTTTCTTGGTCAAACATGAACTCTTGGCCCTTGATGATTACAGGTGAGATTGTAGGCACAAATCTCTTCCCATGGAGCCAGGGACGCCCTAGGATCATGTCGTGCTCCTCATCCTCTTTGATTACATGAAACTTTGCCTTGGTACGAGCAGAGTCCACTTTCAGATCCAAAGTAACATGACCATATATGTCTTGGAGCTTTCCTTTTGAATCTTTCGTTACCGTGGGATAGTAGATGACATCCCGTCGAGAGATCCCAATTGCTTGGAGTGTTTTGATTGGAATTAGATTAACCATAACACCAGCATCAATTTGAACTTTCTTAAAATTCGTACCTTCGAGACGAGCAGAGATAATCGGTATTGGAACGCGTTTCCCTGCCATCCTCTCTGGTGTAACTTCGCCAGGCTTCGGCTGAACCTTCTCAGGTATAGGTAGTTCTTTGCCGCTAGCAATCCAGCTGAGGGCAGCGAAAATGTTGCTTCGCTGACTTCTAGAGAAATGTAAGAGCTCGCATAAATTCTCCATCAAATAATTAGCAGTTTGCTTGACAGATTCTCCGGAGATGGTGAAATTTCGAATGTTGGGTTGATGCTGTCGTTGGTGTTGACGTTGAGGTTGGTGCTGAGGGAGTGGATTCTTATGTACACCCTCAGTCCCCAAGTTCAACTCTCCTGACTCGATCTTTTCATTGAAGATTTGCTTGAGTCGATGACACTCGCTGGTGGGATGATTGACGAATCGATGAAAATGACAATACTTGGGATCAGTCATTTCTTGTGTTGTAGGCTCTCTCCGCACAGGAGGTAATTTGACAGCACCATCTTGAATCCATGCTTCCAGGAGCTCTATCACTTCATCCATAGTACATGGGAAATCAGGAATCTTAGGGAATTCCCTCTGTTGTCGTGGTGCCTTTGGTGCAGGGGCATTAGCTGGGACCCGTGCCGGGGCTTGAGGTTGGGCTGGAGCTGCACGTTTTAGTTGTGGGGCCTCAGGAGTAGGCGCCTTCCTCTTAACACCTTCAGTGACAGCATGAACTGAGTGAAGAGAGTTGTATTGCTTGTTGACAAGTCATTTGCTGGCACGCGTTTCACCACGACCTTCTTCGGTTTTTAAAGGCCTGGGCCTTTCTAGTAGCGCAGGTGCAGTAGTGGCGGATCGTTTGGCGGACTTATGGAGTTTGGTGAAATTGTCAATATCCAGATTCTCCAACAAGGCGGGATATACTGGTATCATTCCATTGATGCAAAGCTCCACCAACTGTACCTCCGTCACATTTGGATCATTGCAATCCACCGAACGAGTTCTGAATATCGTTACGTAATCATCTGGATGTTCATTGTTTCGCTGATAGAGTCTCCCCAAATCGGAGAGAGTGAGTTGCTCAGACGCGAAGAAGTATTTCTTGAGGAAAGCATTAACCATCTGGCTCCAGCTGAGAATGCTATTAGGAGCTAGGTTATTATACCAAGTGTATGCTTTTCCCGTCAGAGATTTCGAAAATTCCTTGAGACATACAACTTGATTTCTTTCATGTATCCCCAATGATTCCAGGAAGCGAGAGATATGTTCTCGGGCATTCCCAATACCATTATACATCGAGAATGAAGGTGTGGCATACCCTTCAGGAAGAGATTCACGTTGAACTTCAATTGGATATGGAGGTTGATGACGATGAAACAAATCTGAATTCTCCATGCTCCGAGCCTGCAAAAGATTCTGCAAATCTTCACGGGTGACGAAGTTGTGTTGAAAACCCGTGTTTGGTCCACGTGTGGTGTGGACATGGACGTCTTGGTTATCTGGGATGACGTGAACTTGAGAAGGTCCCACCCTGTTGACGTTTACAGGGGTTTCCACACGTGTTGGCCCCAGATTTGTTGGAGGCGTCAGCTTTTCCGAAAGAGTCCTCAAGCAAGTTAGCAACTCCATCTGGGTTTTCACCATATTGTTTTGACTCAGGGCTAGATCTTGTTGGGTCTTCATGAGATCCGCAATGCTAGGTGAGTCTTCAGTACTCCTTGTTTCTCCTGTGCGGGGCCCGAAGAGAAAAGTGTATGTGCGGCTTGAGATAGGAGTGTAAGGAGTAGGAGAGATAGTAGTATTGGTAGTCCCCACCATATGAGATAGGGGGGACGTGATTTGGGATAGGATAGGCGTGGTGGAACCCACCAGAGGAGTTGACACGCCCAAGGAGAAAGGGGATAAGATTGGCCCCCTCTGGGTTGAGGCAGAGGCAAAATTAGGGTTTGGGCTAGAGCTCACGGCTGGGATTGTGGGGCCAGAGGTGATGGCGCCACTAGCTTGGGTGTTTGTGACCCCACTTGCAGTAGATAAACTCGTGGGGACACTAGGGATATTTGGAGAATTTGTATTCTCTGAACTCTGCCTCCTGGTTTCAACCATATCTTCTTAAAACCGAGATAATGACCTCCCACTGTGGTCGCCAAATGTTTTAGGTGTAAAACAATAAAGAGAATATGAGGGGTAAAGTGTGAAGTGTGATGATGTAATAAAAGATTATAATGGAATTCGAGAGGTCAAGATCGAACAAGACTCGCCTAAACCAAGAAATGGCCGTTCGAGTATTGCTTCAGTTACAAGAAGAGGATATAGGGTTGGTTTAGGGAGGGAAGCAGAGAAATATGAGATCAGAGAATTGCTATGATTTTCTGTGATGTTGATAATTGAATTGCTAAAGAAGATTGGATATTCAGTTCTCACTAGATATTAAATGCTGAATGAGAAGAGTTAATCAATTATCGATGAGATTGATTGATTGAACTTGCACTGAATTAAACTCTTTGTTCTTGCTGAACTTGTCTTTCCAAACTGGTCGAGTGACCTATTTATAGCAATAGAATTCCAACTGATCTCGTAAGAAGTGGAAGAAGTGGAAGAGTGGGAGTGTGGAGTAAGTGGGGCAAGTCTTGCGCCTAATATTAGGGAAGAATGAACCGCCCACTTTCTCATCCCCTCTTTTCAGCAACGTTCACACGACTTAGCTTTCTTTCTCGTTAAGTGATTGAGCCGTTGCAATCACACGTGCCGTAGACCGCCAAACCAAAACCCTAAAGAATATCCCCCCATGTAACTTACTTGATTCTCGTAAGATTTGTTAAGATTTGTTAAGACAAAGATGACTAAGTGCAAGTCGTACCAATTACTGGTAAACTTAGGACTTTGCGATAAGATAGAGATTAAGCGATAAGCTTTGAATATCTCTTTAAGATTTGGTTTAAGGATTGAGCCGGGCAATCGCCATTTAAACCAATGAGATAAATCTAAGGGTTGAGCTAGCAACCGCCATTAGATAAGATAAGATAAGTCTAAGGATTGAGCTATGCAATCGCCAATTAGACTGAGAGGATTTCAGCAACTCTCTGTGGCAACAGTCAAATAAATACGACTTTCGATTTGCCATAAATATGAGAAATTGGCTTGTGGCATGTAATGCACCAATTCTCTGATTAATAAAGACATATGAATGTCTAAAATAATATAAGTCATAGCCATGAGCCATGATTAAGAATTATAGCACTGATTTATAGAAGCAAGTCCATAATCAGGAAAAACAGACGAATGATGCTATCACAGCGTAGCCATCATCAAGAATGCATAAGCATTTCCAATACAAGACCTAAAGATAGGCCATCATAATAAGCCATGTTGCATGGTATAATAGTCTTATTGAGAAGTTAGGTATAAGGCGCAAAGGATAAGCCATAACATTTATGTTATTTTCAGATTTCTGGACAGTTTGCATGTTGTCCATTAATAAAATCGCCCAGGCCAGACCATATTAGATAAAATTCTGAATTTTTAGTATGTTGTAGAGGGCTTATAGGGGAAAATATTTCGTGAAGGAAGCGCCTCCTAATTCTTCACGGATTGGGCTGTAAAAATCACGCCATGAGGAAATACGTGAGCTGAACTGCCAGATTTCCGAACTTGATTAGGAAACTAGAGTATTATGGACTTAATAAAATCCATAATCCTCTAGGATTTGGATCAGTGGGACCCATAAATAGGGGAGGGCTAGGAAAAGATAAACTCTAGCTCAAAGGGGCAATGGTAGCCACGAGAGAGAGGGAGACCACGAGCACAAGCAAGGGAAAACCGTAAGGCCTCCAAGGTTTGGCCGCGCCCTGACTTTGGGCCTCCAAGATTTGGCCAAGGCATATCCATGGAGCTCCAAAATTAGGCCAGAGCAATAGTGTGGGTACCCATAATCAGGCCAAGGAGGTGGCGTGGGCACCCAAGTGCCAAGGCACGCTGAAGACATGGATATCCAAAACCAGGGCAAGCTAATGGCATGGGCATCCAAAGCTAAGGCAAGGATTGAACGTGGGCCTCCAAGCATGGAGGGGGCGTGAGCATTAGGATAAGGATTAGGCCAAGGGC
>JAJJMA010073246.1:0-13028 GCA_023529015.1 Papaver nudicaule
GTGTGTAAGGCTGAGCATTGATGGGTGAAGCTTGATTCACTGAACCACTAGTGTTGCCGAGTCATTCCGAGGCCGAAATTGGTTGACGCTAATTGGGGGTGTGACAACTAGCAAAGTGGCTACACCATTTCGGTGGATGTAAATTGCACTGGCCGAGTGAAATTCCATCACGTCTCGCAAAGTGGCAAAAATACCATGCCATTTTGCGAGACCTAAGAGCATGTTTGGTAACAAAAAGCAGAAGTCGTTTACAAGTGTCATCAACAAAGTGACTTTACTCTTTAAAGAAAGGGTGTTTTTTTTTATGTTCAAAAATTATTTTGAAGTTGCGTTTCCAAGCTAATTTTTTGATAAAATTGTTTCTACACTTTATCTACATTAATTTTGCTAATAATGATACATTCGAGAGAAATGAGACATAAGTTTTTTGTTTGAAGTTTAAGATCTCGTACATTTTAGTTTAAAGAAAAGGAATAACATTAGTTATTAAGTCAAGGTCGTTATGTAAAATGGTACAATATGAGTATTATTTGGCTTGGCTCATATTATGTTTTTTTTTTTTATTTATAGTAAAGGCTATGGAAGTCGGCACTCTTTTAAAATAAAGAAGTGTACTATTGTCAGCAATGTTGCTAATAATGATACATTCGAGAGAAATGAGACTTAAGTTTTTCATTTGAAGTTTAAGATCTCGTCTATTTTAGTTTAAAGAAAAGGAATAACACTAGTTATTAAGTCAAGGTCGCTATGTAAAATGGTACAATATGAGTATTATTTGGCTTGGCTCATATTATGTTTTTTTTTAATTTATAGTAAAGGCTAGAGAAGTCGACACTCTTTTAAAATAAAGAAGTGTACTATTGTCAGCAATGTTGTATGTAAACTACAATTAGAATCAGAAAGGAAGAAGAAAGCAATCTCAATTAAAACAATTCAAAGTCGAGGCAAGGATCGAATCCTTTAGCCTTAAGATAGATTCACCCCGCACTAGTGCTTACAGATTCTCGGTATCTGTCTCCTCCCAGGATATAACGACTTACTTCTCGATGTAATAACACTCGAAACTTCGTGAAACAGTGAAACAAACTAGCAATGATAGACCTTCTTATTGACACAAAATTAATCAAAGATTTCAATTAAATGCAGTAGATTGATTATTCGTTTTCTACCTTTTATTCTATCCTAGTAGTGCAGGGTATTTATAAGTGAAAAAGAGGGGATACCGAGATATACCACCAACTTTTAGTTTTCGTGAACCTAATTGATTTAGGTTGTTTGAACGATCAAACAAATCAATATTCAAACAACCACCCGAGTATAGTTCAGAGAACTGAACCCTACCAAGAACAAGTTCTTGTAGATCTCAATAGAGATGGATTCACTCAATGGGTATGAATCAACAAACTTGCAATTACTTCAATTATATAGATCAAAGACAATATAATGCAGAAGGGAAAAGTAATGCAAGACACCAGAATTTTGTTAACGAGGAAACTGCAAACCAGCAGAAAAACCCCGGGACCTCGTTCAGATGTGAACACCCTCAGTATTAAGCGAATACAGACGCTAGCCTACTCTCAGACTTCGAACTGGAATGTATCGATACTGAATTAACCCTCCAAACAATTCAGCTACCAATGTGTTTCTACGTCTCTTGGACCCCGCAGAAACCTACATACATGATTCCCCTAGCTGACGTCCTTTACAGGCCTAGGAGTTGCTCCACTTCCCTTCGTGAAGACTAGCGCTACCCTGCCTCTAAGAGGACGCCTAAAAGTAATTTGTTAAAAAAAAAATACGATTGGGATTTCCTTTAGACTTAAAGTCAAGGTTAATGGAAATCGAGCAGTGCATAGAGAAGAAAGGTTTTCCAGAGAAAAATCTTCAGTCACGAAAGGTTATTGACATAATCCTATAACAACGGTTGAATCAACTCATAAGCCTGTAAATGAAGTCATCTAGAGGAATCAAGTGCGTGACGATCTCTGGGGATCTAGAGACGTAAGGAGTGCGACAGTAACCAATTCACTTGGGGGTTGGAGTTGGTCTCTGCTACTTCCCAGACCGAAGTCTTATAGTAGGCTAGTGTTTGTAGACAGTTAGTATTGTGCGGTGTTCAATCTGGACAAGGTCCCGAGGTTTTTCTACAAGTCGTAGTTTCCTCGTTAAAATTCGTTGTTGTCTTGTGTGTTTTACTTTCCGCGTTATATCTCTGATATTATAATTAAAGCAAACACAAGAAGTACGTTATTGTAACCGTCGAGTTGGTCCCAAATCCTTTCGAGGGATTCACCAAGACTTGTCTTGCGTTAGGGACTGATCACTTGTGATCCTAAATCCGGTTAACAGATTTTGATATTGATTTTTGAGATCGTCCATACCATAAGACTCACGAGCCCAAACGAAAAGTTGGTTGTATTTTGGTACCCCTTCTTTTTCAGTAGGTGTCGGTTTTCCTAACTTTTGCTGGTGCATGCCCCATCGTCATCGCCTTTGACATAATAGTGGTTGAATTCCCCTCGTATGGTTTGTTATCGTCGTGATTTTTTTTATTAGAGACCCGTAACTTGCGTTGCTTTTCAAACAAATTGTGAGAAATTATGACCCTTGAGGTATGACTGCTGAGGTAAAGACTGGTGAATTTCGAACTAAGTGAGAGTTTAGTATTGAGATCTTCGTTTTGTTGCACTTTGTTTTTACTAGGACGCTGTTACCATGGGCATGCCTCCCCATATGTGGACTTGATTATGCTTCGTTTGTTCCCTAAACTGGTGACTTGTTGCCCCTTTTTGTGTATTAAAATGCTTCGTTATGAGGTCGAGCATCCAATTCTTCGTGTTGTGGAGGTTAAGTATACATCCTTCGTGTAAGTCTTCAACTAAGATGAGGGTGATGATATCTTCGTTTGGTGGAGATAGTTTTATTCTGTATAGATGAGTGAAACATACTCTAAGATGAGCACTTCACACTGCGATGACGGCTTTTCATGATGATGAAACCTTCGTTCGATGAAAATGACTTAGTTTTTTTTTATGAAGCCTTCGTTCATTGTAGAGGGCTTTGTTTTTATGAAGGCCTCGCTCATTGTAGAGGGTTTCGTTTTGCTTCGAGGGGTGAACTAGTATCTCAGGAGAGGTCTTCACTCCGAGATGAGAACTTTATTTTTTGATGAAGGCCTCGTTCGTTGTAGAGGGATTCATTTTTCTTCGCGGAGTGAACTAGTATCTAAGGAGAAGTCTTCACCCTGAGATGAGAACTTTGTTTTTTATGAAGGCCTCGTTCGTTGTAGAGGGCTTCCTTTTTCTTTGATGAGTGAAATAGTATCTGATGAGAAGTCTTCACTCCGAGATGAAAACTTCATTTTTTTAATGAAGGTCTCGTTCGTTGTAGAGGGCTTCGTTTTTCTTCGAGGAGTGAACTAGTATCTGAGGAGAAGTCTTCACTCCGAGTTGAGAACTTCGTTTTTTTATGAAGGCCTCGTTCGTTGAAGAGGGCTTCGTTTTTCTTCGAGGAGTGAACTAGTGTCTGAGGAGAAGTCTTGACCAAGATGAGAACTTCATTTTTTGATGAAGGCCTCATTCGTTGTAGAGTGCTTAATTTTTCTTCGAGGAATGAACTGGTATCTTCGAAGAAGTCTTCACTCCGAGATGAAAACTTCGTTTTTTTATGAAGGTCTCGTTCGTTGTAGAGGGATTCGTTTTTCTTCGATGAGTGAACTAGTATTTGAGGATAAGTCTTCACTCCGAGATGAGAACTTCGTTTTTTGATGAAGGCTTCGTTCGTTGAAGATGGCTTCATTTTTCTTAGAGGAGTAAACTAGTATCTGAGGAGAAGTCTTCACTCCGAGATGAGAACTTCGTTTTTTTATGAAGGCCTCGTTCGTTGTAAAGGCTTTGTTTTTCTTCGAAAAGTGAACTAGTATCTGAGGAAAAGTCTTCACTCCGAGATGAGAACTTCGTTTTTTTGAAGAAGGCCTCGTTCGTTGTAGAAGGCTTCGTTTTTCTTCGAGGAGTGGGCTACTATCCGAGGAGAAGTCTTCACTCCGAGATGAGAACTTCGTTTTTTGATGAAGGCCTCGTTCGTCGAAGAGGGTTTCGTTTTTCTTCGAGGAGTGAAGTAGTATCTAAGGAGAAGTCTTCACTCCGAGATGAGAACTTCGTTTTTTGATCAAGACCTCGTTCGTTGAAGAGAGCTTCGTTTTTCTTCGAGGGGTGAACTAGTATCTGAGGAGAAGTCTTCACTCCGAGATGAAAACTTCGTTGATAATGAGGGCCTCTTTCGGTGAAGAGGGATTCATTTTCCGTCGAGGAGTGAACTAATATCCGAGGAGAGGTCTTCACTCCAAGAGGATAACTTCATTGATAATGAGGGCCTCATTTGGTGAATAGGTCTTGGTTTTCATTCGAGGAGTGAACTAATATCCGAGGAGAGGTCTTCACACCGAGATGATAACTTCGTAGATGATGAGGGCCTCGTTTGGTGAAGAGGTCTTCGTTTTCATTCGAGGAGTGAACTAATATCCGAGGAGAGGTCTTCACTCCGAGATGATAACTTCGTTGATGATGAGGGCCTCGTTAGGTGAAGATGGCTTCGTTTTCCTTCGAGGAGTGAAATAATATCCGAGGAGAGGTCTTCACTCCGAGATGATAACTTCGTTGATTATATGAGGGTCATGTTTGGTGAAGAGGGCTTCGTTTTCCTTTGAGGAGTGATCTAATATCCGAGGAGAGGTCTTCACTCTGAGATGATAACTTCGTTGATGATGAGAGCCTTGCTTGGTGAAGAGGGATACGTTTTCATTCGAGGAGTGAACTAATATTTGAGGAGAGGTCTTCACTCCGAGATGATAAGTTCGTTGATGATGAGGGCCTCGTTTGGTAAAGAAGGCTTTGTTTTCATTCGAGGAGTGAACTAATATCCGAGGAGAGGTCTTCACTCCGAGATGATAAATTCGTTGATGATGAGGGCCTCGTTTGGCGAAGAGGGCTTCGTTTTCATTCGAGGAGTGAACTAATATCCGAGGAGAGGTCTTCACTCCGAGATGATAACTTCGTTAATCATGAGGGCCTCGTTTTTCGTTTTCATTTGAGGAGTGAACTAATATCCGAGAAGAGGTCATCACCCCGAGATGATAACTTTGTTGATAATGAGGGACTCGTCTGGTGAAGAGGGCTTTGTTTTCATTCAAGGAGTGAACTAATATCCGAGGAGAGGTCTTCAATCCGAGATGATAACTTCGTTGATGACGAGGGCCTCGTTAGGTGAAGAAGGCTTCGTTTTCCTTCGAAGAGTGAACTAATATCCGAGGAGAGTTCTTCACCCCGAGATGATAACTTCGCTGATAATGAGGGCCTCGTTTGGTGAAGAGGCTTCATTTTCCTTCGAGGAGTATCCAAGGAGAGCTCTTCACTCCGAGATGATAACTTCGTTGATGATAAGGGCCTCGTTTGGTGAAGAGGGCTTCGTTTTGCTTTGATTTTATTTCTAAGCTAAGAAGCATATGTCTCTATTTCTTCTCTACCTAGGGTATCTTCGTTGGAGATGACCGCGCTTGGTACTGTTGCTTCTTGTGTTTCAAAATTAAAGGTAAAATGGTCTTTTGTACGATCATACATGTTAGTGAAAAAAATACTAAAAGTTACGAAAAAAATGACTTTTTGACGATAACCTGGAAATGTCAGGTCTATCACCTTGTCATTACTAAAAGGAGAAATTTTTGGAAATGTCTAATCGAAAAAAGATGATTTTACCCTTGCAGCCCATTCTAAATTATATATGATAGTATCCAGATCTAGAGAGATCTCGAATACGACCAATAAGAAAGTTTAAAGCCGCTGGATCTAGGTTTCCCTTGGTAAAAAATATGTTATTTTTTCAGATCGTGATATTTTTGTTCTCTTGCCTTAAAGGAGTCAAACAAACTTATCAAAATGACCACTTTTCACTATAAAGTGATGTTGACCCTTTAAGATTTCTGATCTGGCCATTTCAGTGTGTAAAACGAAGATGGACAAAAAAAAGCTTTTTGAGGATGAAAGTTTTTAAATATATTGCTGAAAAAGCAAAAAATATACAAGGACGCACCGGTCCCTGTTTCTAGCGCCAAACTGTTGCTACTAATTTTCCCATAGCATACGTCAATGAAAAAAAATCAAGTTTATCTTTGATTATTTTGTTTTGATTTATTTGATTCGGGATTTTTTTTTTCATTATTACCGGACGTCAACCTTTCGTGTCTAAATTCCATAGCAATTAGGCTGGATCCGGGGAAAAAAGAGGAGGAAGGCAAAATTCTAGTACAACAAGAAGATGAAGTTTGTCATTATACTCGTGTTTGTGTGATAATCATTATTTTGTCCTTAGGCCGCTTCCTATGGGACACCAAATACCCAAATTAAGGGTGTTTTCGCCGGCTATGGACCTAGCAAACACCTGTTTTGACGTTGCAAAGTTGCAAATTTGCAACTTTGCAACGTCAGATGGAAATAGTATCGTCGATGGAAATTCCATCGACAGATACAAAAAGTGTCGAGGTCGATAGAAATTCTATCGACGATCCTATTTCCATCGATATAGATGTACGGCTCAGATTTGATAAAGCGTATATATACCCTCATTTGTAAGCTTATCAACACACACCTTTGCAACTTTTGTAGTAGTTTTCTCAGATCTACCACAATTGCGCACTCCGCTATCTATTTGTTTGCGTTGGACACACCCTCCGCTGTGCACACCTTCTATATGGCACGCGGCAAAGCAAAAAACAAGGGGAAACAAGCTGCTACTCAATCTACTCAATATGATCCTGAAGTGTACGATGAGGATAGTCAAGAAATGGGAGAAAGAAATGCTGGGAGAGGAAGCCGCGGGCAATCTTTCACCGTATCTGAGGACATGATCATATGTTCTAACTATGTCCGCTTTACTGAAAATCCGATTACCGGTGTTCATCAAGATAGGGCAACACTCTGGGGGAGCATCTATGACCAGTTCGAGCAGGAGACAATGAATGTCACTTGTCGTACGGAAGTTTCTTTGTGCAACCACTTCGTGACCATCAATGCACAGGTGCAACTGTTTGTTGCCGCCATTGTGCAGGCTGAACGTCGAAGACAAAGTGGGGAGGGTGACACGGACGTCGAACGGAGGTGTCGCGAGGCCTGGAAGAGAGAGCACGGGAAACCATTTGCCTACGAGGAGTGTTACCATATCTTGAAAGTGTTGCCTAAGTACGACCCAAAGATGCTTCTCCAGATGAAGTCGGTTCCTAAAGCTTCACCGTACAATCAAGGTTCACCTCACTCCCAGAAGTCTCCATCCTCGCCCTTTGCGTCCCAATTTCCCTCACAGATGGGGTCACAAGGTGCAGGAGGCAGTGGAGGCAGTGGTGGCAGTGGAGGTAGTGGATGAGGTATGACAACTGAGAAGGCTTCTGCAAATGCACTTAAGTTCCAGATGTTGTGTTGTAGGAACCAGGCCAAGAAGCTACGACAAGCAAAGGTTGATGTTGTTGTTGAGGGGAAAGGCTTCAACATGGATGCCTATTGATAGGTGCGCAAAACACCTATTCAAGAGTACCTAAATCATGCACTTTAGTCGGCTAAGTCCTCATATATTGTTTATTTTACATTGTTTTCTATTTTGCAGGTACTTTGAAGTTTAATAATAAAAACGAAGCAATTTACAACTCAATTCATCACTTGGCAACTCTCAAAGTCCATGGTTTCGAACACAAGAAAGAATGGTGCTAAAAATGTCGGACAAGAGAAGAGCAAGGCTGAAAGGTGTAAAAAACAGAGTTACTAAAGGCATACAAGAATTACTGAGGCACCCAGACAAGGTTACTCAGGGCTGCCATGGAGTACAAAGTGCACAAGGGGCACCACAAGGAGTTAAAGGCAGCCTGGTTATTCCCACCTCTCGCAGACTGATAAGGGGTAACCCTTATCTTTAACAAAACAGAACGCAGATTTTCTTTTCTCTTTGAGATCTGTTTCTATCTTCAGCAGAACAGATGTGAGAGTGGGAGAAGCAGATGTGAGAGTGGTGACAGTGGAATCGATGACTGAAGCAGATGCAGAGTGGGAGAAGCATAGCTGAGGAGATGGACTTCATGTACTGGCTATTTCAGGGGATTTGAATTAAAGAACACCCATCGGGAGAGCACAGAGAGGAAAGAAAGGGGGTTGAGGCCACTGTTGGAGCTGATGGAGATGAGGGAAGCTGAAGAGAGAATTTGAAGCTGTAATTGAGCTCAGGAGACAATTCAGAGAAGTGGGTTAGCTGGAATTTCTGCTGATGTCGAATGGTGAGTGCTCTGAGAAGAGATTTGGTTCTACTGTTAATGGCGAATAGTTGCAGGGGGTGAAGATGGATGAGAAGATGAAATTGAAGGTATATTTGAGCTCAAGAGATGGTTCAGGAGCTTGGGTTATGCTTGATTGTAGTTTTGAATGGATGATTTGTGTTGATCTGGTGATGAACTCAGTTCATCAGTGATTCTGGGATTTGAAAACACTGTCGGCTTTGCAGAACCGACGGACTGATTTGAGAAGATGGAGTGTGTGCAGTTCACACGTTCGGATGGAATCCGTGTGAATGGCACACGTGAAAAATTATACTTGGCTCAGGCGAATTGTCAATGGGCTAGTCATGGTGTTGGGTCAGTTTGGCTTCCTGTTGGGCTTGGTTTGAAGTGAGCTGGGTTTAGGAAACTGTTTTGGTTTAGGATTTTAGGTTTGTGCGTGAATAAAAGGCAGAATTTCCAGAGAAGAGATCACGCAAGTTTGAGGAGTTCTCCTGTGCACTGTTCCCGAGGCGCTGAAAAGCTAGGTTTTGGGCACGGATTTCGAGGTGGAGCTTTGGGAGAAAGATTGGAGCTTTGCACAAAGGGGTTTTTTATGCTTTTAATTATTTTCTTATTATTTTCTATGGATTTCAATAAGAACATGAGTAGCTAAATTCTTTTTATTGGTTGAGGATGTAGTCTTAAATTGCAAAACATGTTATTTTGATTAATTATGGAGTTAAACTTATTCATATTCATTATCGATTCTATTCTACCATGTGGTTGAGTGTATGATTGATGTATTACACTAAGATAGAACATCTTTTGATTCAAGTGGCCAATTGAGTTAGATTTTGTTATTATCTATTGCTAGAACTAGGTTTGGAGATACGAAATAGTTGAAGAACCTATTCATAAGTAGCACAATATGATTATTGAGGTGGTGATAGCTTCGAGAGTCATATGTAGGATATAACCTTTGTTGAATGAACCATTCATGGTGGCTCATTGCATTGATTAGCCTATTTCACAAAACTTAATGCTCTTAGAGGGTTGAACTTGATTACTCATGGTGTCGAGTTATTCTCTACGTAGTATTCACACATTCATCGTTATGGTGTGTGATGACATTAGGAAATTCCGGAATATTTTCGCGATGATGTATTCTAGGGCTTTTGATGATGATAGATTAAGTCGATACTCCATATATTATTCATATGCATGTTAAGCAATTAAAGATGAACCCTTAACCAATATTCCTCTCTCTTGATTATTTTCAATCATTCTTTGCGTCTTATTTACTTGCTTTTATTTTATTTCGCTTATTAGTTTAAAACAACAAACATCCCCCCCAGGTTACTTTAGGATTCAACATTAAAATAGCAACCATTACCTCCCTGTGAACGAACTTGTTCTTACCATTATATTATATTATCATATATTGTGAAGGTTTAGAACTTAAGTATATTTGTGTGGATTCGACACGCATCACCTATACTTCCCACCTCAAGGAAACTTCCAAGGAACGATCGGCTGAACGCAGGGTTCTGAACGGTGAACTTAAAAAAAGTCGCCTCAGTCAGGAGAAGTATGTGCATAACCATGATAAGCATAAAATCATGAATGCCAATAACTCTAACATGAATGATGAACAACTGTACATCAGGAAGATGGACTTCGAGCGGATCAAACGGCAGATGGAGGCAGAACGGCTTGCCGCTCTTGAGTCTGACGTTCAAGGAGCACCTCCTATCCCATCCGTCAATGCCGATAATGCATTTGACGTTGAAGCGGAGGAGGTCAGTCCTTGGGCGGACGAGTAGCATCTCCATCATCATTATCATTCACGGGGAGTGGGGGGTCGCATCGGTAAGGGTATCAGCATCATCATCATCAGTGGCAGCAAGTGTGTATCATCATCATCATCATCAATGGCAGCAATGTGTATCATCATCATCATCATCATCAAGTATCAGCATCAGCATCATCAATGGCAGCAATGTGTATCATCATCATCATCATCAGTAGTATCAGTATCTCATCATCATCAGTAGTATCAGTAGTTTGCCGATTTTCAACAACAATGGCAATTGCGTTACCATCATCGGATGGTCTTTTGCAAAAGGGCTTGGCACACCCTTTTTACTAATTATATCGGGATTTTTTTTATGTTGCAAAAGGGCTTGGCAAACCCTTTTTACTAATTATATCGGAACGACACGGCTCTATATTGGGTCTATATTTTGCAAAGGGCATGGCACACCCTCTTTAATGTAATTATTGTCTTTAATTTTAATGAAAATCTCTAGTTATATAAAAGTTAATCTTCATTAATACTAACGAAACAAAAATTACAGGAAAAAAAAACAAAACAAAAATTACAGAAAAAAAACCACTTAATCATCATGCATCCTCTAAACTAAGAAAAACAATTATTAATCATCATCATCATCATCATCATCATCATCTTCATCTTCATTCAATCCATCTTCAAAGGCAGCAGCTGTTTCCCAACGAGGAGCACGAACTTCTTCATCTTCATCTTCTTCATCTCCACCATGTCCTACAGCTCTTCGTCCTTCTTCTGCCCAAAGATGAGCACAAAGATCACTCCTTAATCTTTCGTACAAATTTGGGTTACGAATGTGATTCGTCATCCGCGCATAGTCCCTTGCACCTATTCCCCGTTGTGGCACAACATCCTCCCTCAAGTCCTCGTCTGGATAGTTGGTCCAGGTAGCATTACGACGAGTTTCTTGGATTACCATGTTATGCAGAATTATGCAAGTGAGCATAGTCTTATGCATTTCACGGGGACTCAAACCACGGAAAGGACCACAAACGATAGCAAATTTCTTCTTCAGAATTCCAAAGGCCCGCTCAACATCCTTCCTGAAGGCCATCTGCATTCTGTTGAAATGCCTCATTGTCTTACCAGTATTTCCTGTAGGCACTCCCCTAAACGCTTGAACCAGTGTTGACCACTTAGGATATATTCCATCAGCAAGATAATACCCATTACTGTACTGATGTCCATTGATATTGAAATTAACAGGGGGGCTCAGCCTTTCTTAAGGTCTTCGAAAAGAGGCGATTTGTGCAACACATTAATGTCATTTTACGAACCAGGAAGACCAAAAAAAGCATGCCATATCCAACAATCTTCAGTAGCCGCAGCTTCTAAAATGACAGTTGGCTTAGCGTAATAACCCTTGTATTGTCCAGCCCATATTGTTGGACACCCTTGCCACACCCAGTGCATGCAGTCGAGACTACCGAGCATTCCAGGGAAACCCCTCTCCGTATTCACTTTCAATATCTCTTGAATATCTTTCTGTTTGGGCTTGCGCAAATACTCTGGACCGAAATGATCAATCATAATTTCGCAAAAAAACGAGAGATAGTTGAAGGCAGTTGTTTTGCCCATTCGGATGTACTCATCAAGGGAATCTGTCGGACAACCGTAACCAAGAATCCTCAAAGCCGCCGTAACCTTCTGCTCCGGACTGTGACCTCTAACATTACGACAATCAAACTGATAATCAAATCGAGGTTCAACTTTTACAAGCTCCGAAATAATAAATTTCGTCAAGTGCCGGGGCATGCGGAAGCGACGCTGAAAATCTTGGTCGGAATACACACAGTCTTCATTGAAATAATCATGCATCAGTTTCTCATGGTAGAATTCCCGATCACGGTAAGTGTATCGCCTACATTGCACCGCTTTTGGCTCAGGTTCTGAAGGTATTGTGCCAGTATAGACCTCCAACAAAGTGTCGAACTGCGCTCTTTCTTCATCAGAGTCGGAATCAATTTCCTGCAGCATTTGAAGAACTCTTTTTTGATAAGAATCAAAATCAATCATTCTTCTTTGCATCTCTTCATCAGAAGAGTCCGAAGAATCATGTTCATACTCCATTGAGCCAGAAAAAAATTAGATTCAGAAGTTGTTGATTGCAGAGGAGTAAAATTGTGTTTGATGTGACAAATGTGATGGAGAATGTGAAGAACAAAACGTTTTGGGGTGCATTAAATAGGTGCTTCGCATTAGACCGTTGGATTGGAGCGACATCTGATCGATGGAAAAAGAATCGTCGATGTAAATTCCATCGACATCGATGGAAATTGTATCGACGTCGATGGAAATTCCATCGACGATGCTTTTTCCATCGATACCCACTGCCCCATTTTGGGTTTGCTAGGCCACGTTGGATTGCAAAGGGGAGGATTTGATGTGTCCCATAGGAAGTGGCCTTACATTTTCTTCTGTTTTTTCATCCATCTCTTATACTATTAATGATTCAAAATCTCTTATTTATATTCCTATTAGAACAGTGATTTAGGCCGCTTCCTATGGGACACATATAACACAAATTTTGGCTATTTTGGCCGGCTATGGACCTAGCAAACACCTGTTTTGACGTTGCAAAGTTGCAAATTTGTAACTTTGCAACGTCAGATGGAAATAGTATCGTCGATGGAAATTCCATCGACAGATACAAAAAGTGTCGAGGTCGATAGAAATTCTATCGACGATCCTATTTCCATCGATAAGATTAAGGTCATCCAACGGCCTATATTTCACGCCCCAATCCTATATAAACTCAAATTTGGTCTTCACTTCATTCACTCACAACTTAGTTCGATATTTTAGTTCGATATTTCTCTAGTTTGCTCTCGATTTCAACTGTCAAATAAAAAACCAAATTTAAAATTCTTCGGGGGCGTTGCCCCCTAGACC
>JAJJMA010073246.1:13128-24229 GCA_023529015.1 Papaver nudicaule
ATAAAAAACCAAATTTAAAATTCTTCGGGGGCGTTGCCCCCTAGACCGCCCCGAGGTCGTGGGGGTCCAGGGGAGACCGCCCCTGGTGGGGGTCTAGGGGGCAACGCCCCCGAAGAATTTTAAATTTGGTTTTTTATTTGACAGTTGAAATCGAGAGCAAACTAGAGAAATATCGAACTAAGTTAAACCATCGACGTTGGATTGGGGCGTAAAATATAGGCCGTTGGATGACCCTAATCTCCTGGATGGAAATTCCATCGAGGTCGATGGAAATAGTATCGACGTCGATGGAATTTCCATCGACGATGCTTTTTCCATCTGTCGATGAAATTTCCATCGATACCCACTGTCCCATTTTAGCTTTGCTAGTCCACCTAGGATTGCAAAGAGGCACATATACTAGGTTCCATTGGAACCGGCCTTAGGGAAGACACTCAAATCAGTGATGATTCTAAAATGTATAATAATAACTCTTGTCTCAATCACAGGGGGTCCATTTCTAAAAAATATACAAATGGGACATTACATTGTCTGCATCTTTCTCTTTCTCAGAAAAAATCTTCTTTACTTTTGTTTTGCACGCATTTCACACTCATTATCTACTCATCTCATCCTCGTCGTAAGGTCTGGAGCATCGACTTCCTCTAGAATCCCAAATGCAAAACAGAGTGAAACAGAGCAAAACAGAGAGAATGAGATATAATAGAGTTGCATACTTGGCTGTGGTGGTGATTTCTCTCGTTTTTATTGTCTGCGAGATCGATGCGGCGACAACTGCACTTGAATCTTCTTCTTCTCTTTCAACTGTGAATACATGGAGATCATACAGAAGATTGATAAGCAATCATGGCAATTTTCAAAAGAAGACTACTACTACTACTTTGGTTGCTACTGCTCATGCTATTTATAATCAAGAACAGAAGAGAGCCATTCCATATGGCGCAAACCCACTTCACAATCGATGATTAATTGTCTTCATTTTCGAGCCATTCAAGCTAGCTAGCTAGCTATAGCTGCTACCAATTAATTGTTCCTCGTGTTTGTATTGAATCTTTCATGTCAAATGTTGTTCTTGTTGAATCCGCTGGAGATTCACAAGCAATGTATCTGTAAAAACGAAGTTTCTCAATACAATTAACTTAATTTCTGATTGATTCTCCACATTTTCCCAAATGGCGTAATGAGACAGTTTAAGCACAGAGATTTACTGAGTATGAAATAGACTAGAAAGAAAGGAAAGACAGGCAATTAAGATAAAAAGAATGAAATGAAAAGGAGATTTCACATTCTCTCTGTTGCTCTGTAAGTATCTTTTTGCAGTGAGCAAAGGTGGAAAAATCTATGTGTATATCTTTTTTTACAGAGATCGATAAGAAAAACACAGTAATGCAGATTGCAATCTGCAGCCGCCAAATAACAGGAGAAAATGACAAGCCAATATTTCTTAATTTTCCCCACCAGGCCAAGTTAGCAGTGCCATGTATCAAATTTTCCCTTCTCTAAACCAAAGATTTTCCACCTGGCAGTAAAGCTAGAACAAACAAGCAAAGATTTTGAAAAAAAAAAAAAGAAAAAAAGAATATGAACTGTGTCACGTATCTCTCTATATTGCTTAAAAGATACACAGTGGTTTTAAGTACTGTAATGACCGCTGCATCACTGTGTTTACCGATATACGCTTCGCTTTGCAGTACGGCTCATATTTGTGGTCCAGGTTTTCCAGATGGGCTCGGGTCCTTGACAGTATAAGATTCCGTAGCTGTGGATTTTACAATTACATCTGTTGTGTTGAAGCATATGTCATAGACGGATAGGTTCCATTGTGTAGAACAATGGTAATCTACCCTCCCCACTAGGGGGAGGTCAGGGGTTCGACCCCTTGTTGTATCAAACAAAAAAAATATGTCATAGACGGATGATGGTTTTGTGTAGTTTCAATGGTGTTGTGTGCAACCGTTAACAAGGGTAGGTATGTGTGTGAAGTCATCAGTCATATCATGACATGACATGGAGACAACAATGGCAAGGGAGGGTAGGTATGTTGGAAGAAGTCAGTAGCCATGACATGACATGGAGACAACAATGGCAAGAGAAAAATGACGATAATGAGAAATCTATAGTCACCTAGTGAAAATGAGAGAGATAAGAGCAGAGACGGGAACATCATCCAAGCCATAATAGCATAATGGAGGCGACTGGAACATCATCTTCTGGTCCTTCAAAGGTGTTAGTCATATCACCATGAAACTCCAAGATACTGTTTTGAATACTGTGCAAGAGGAAGCTAGTTTGTCTGTTCAGGAAACTGATGTTGTAGAAGAAGAAGAAGAAGAAGAAGAAGAAGAAGAAGAAGAAGAAGAAGAAGAAGAAGAAGAAGAAGAAGAAGAGGTGGAAGTCCAACTGATTGGAAAGATCATATATAGCTCCTCATAGGCTTACTGAGAGATCAGTAAAGAGGCACTTGAGAAATACCTGGGCTTTCATCCCTGAAGAAGAGGTGTCTGTACTGGAAATAGACCGTAACCTTATGGTGTTTACCCTTAAGAAGATGAGTGGTGTAAAGAAGATTTTTGAAGAGAGGCCATGGGCAGTGGATGGAAACCTGATTATTATGCGAATGTATGATCCTAATATTTCTTATAAGGAGCTAGAGTGGGAACATCATGAGTTTTGGATATGGTTAAAACTTCTTCTTCCAGAACATTTCAACCAGAAGGCTATAAAAGAAATGGGCGAAGTGATGGGAGAGGTAGTAGGTGTGGATCCGCCAAATGGACTTCCTGAAACTGGTGATTGCTTTAGAGTATGTGTCAAGATTAAACTGTCAACCCCAATGGTGAGAGGTGTACTATCCATTACTGCTGCTCAAACCTCAAAATGGTACAAATATTTTTATGAAAGACAGCCGCAGAGAATTTGTAGGAATTGTTATGTTATCATCCCATATAGCAAGGCTCAATGTGGGAAGAATGCAGCAATATTGAAGGAACTCCAGGAAAAGCCTAAAAAGTTTGGAGATATGAAGATGCCAACCTTTAGGCCAATGATGGCTACAATACCAACTATTAAGCCACGAAAGTCTACTGCTAAGCATGCTCCCTTTGTACCTCCAAAAGATATCAAAATTATTGATTCGGCCCCTAACACTCTAGAAGATACTGTTATGGAAGTGGATATAGAAACTGCAAGAATTGGTAAGAGATCTAGGGTCACTAATTGTTCCACAAAGGAACCAGCTCATCTGATGCATGATCCAGAGAAGGCACATGTTCTCACAATAATGACAAAAGCACCAATGGATGTTCAACAAGTGACTGGAATAGGGGGAACAACCAGCTCTGCAAAGGGAGAACAGGTAATACACAAATTCTTACCGATTTATATTCATTCTCTTTTTCTCTGCATATGCCTGAAGCATTTATTTTCTTTTGCATCTGTTTCTGTGTTTGAAATTATTAGCTTTTATTGTTTCTCTTTCGTATTTATTGCTAGTTTCATCATTGTGTTTCTAAAGATTGGTTTATTTCCAGCATTTAAGTCTCATCATTTCTTTAAGACTGGGATTATAGCAATCATTGTAGCTTACTCTCATGCATTACTTCAGTTAAACTTGTCTTCAGTTATTGTTCACAACCACCCTGTCTCTCTTTTAATAGCTTCTTGTCAATATCATCAACAGTCCGAAATGAAAGTGTTGTGTTGGAATGTCCAAGGCTTTGGTAGCAAAACCACTAGGGATCATCTCAAATATTTAAACTCCCTCCATGCACCAGATATAGTTTTCCTCTCAAAAACAAAAATAAATGATAATAGAGTTCTTGGTCTAACTAATTTTCTTCAACTTCCTAACAAGATTTATGTGCCATCAAATGGTCCGGCTGGTGGCATTATCCTCTTATGGAAGGATGGATTCGAGTTAGGTATTTTGCATACGAGCTCAAGCATGATTCATGCGCTGGTCAAGAATGACCTAGCTAGGGGTGAATGGTTCCTAAGTTGTGTCTATGGCACTTCTTACAGAAACGAGCAATCTGCTCAGTGGGAGTATATTAAAGATCTTAGCACTAGTGTCAATGTACCATGGGTAGTAATTAATTGGTGATTTAAATGTCACTTTAAGTCCAGAAGAAAGAGTAAACCAGTCCATCCAGTCTAATACATCCTCATACATTACTCAATTGATTCAGGATTCTGATCTTGCAGATCTTGGTTTCAATGGAAACCTTTATACCTGGTCTAGTAACAATCATGGGACTGGTAGGTTGAAATCTAGGTTAGATAGGGCCCTAATCAATATATCTGGTCTATAGTGTTTCCAGACTCTACACTACACCATATACACCAAAATGATTCTGACCATGTCCCAATTATGTTGACTTTGTATAGTGATCAAACCCCTAGGGGTAAAAACTGGAAATTCTTTGAGTTTTGGTTGAGTAACTCTTCTTGTACTGATGAGATTAAGAAATCCTGGACTTCTAATGCTACTGGTTCTGCAACTTTTATCTTCAATGATAAGTTATCTAACACTAGAAGGTTGATGGGTATCTGGAATAAAACAGTTTTCGGTCACATCCAGAGTACACTTTCTTCTCTTCAAGTTCAAGACAGAAATGGGAACAATAAGGATCAAATCCATAAAACTGAAGAAGATATTGAGAAGTGGAATGAACTGGAAACAAGGCTGATGAAGCAGAAATAAGGAGAACATTTTCTTAAAGACTATGACAAAAATACAAAATATTTCCATATCAAAGTAAATAGAAGAAAAGCAAGAAACATAATTGATTCTCTGCAAGCTTCAGATGGTACCTGGTGTAAAGATAGAACAAGTTTGGAAAACCTACTTTCTGCTCATTTTCTTAACATCAGCACTACCACAAACCCCACTATCAGTGCAGATTTCCTAAGTCATATACCAAGTATCATAACTCCTGAAGAAAATGTTCAGCTCACAAGTATTCCAGATGAACAGGAAGTTGAAGTGTTAAAATATATGGAAGCTTGGACATCACCTGGTCCTGATGGTTTCCCACCAGGCTTTTACCAATCTCAATATAACACTATTAGGGAGGATGTGGTTAAAATGATCCAAAGTTTTTTCCACTCTGGTTTCATGCTCAAGTTGTTGAATAAAACCAGATTTTCCCTCATTCTTAAGACTAAAACCTCTCATAAACCTGAAGATTTTAGACCCATTGCTCTTTGTAATACCTCATATAAATTGATTTCCAAAAAATTTCAAACCAAAATGAAAGGACTCATGGAGAAGACTATTTCACCAATGCAGGCATCATATGTACCTGGAAGACTAATTTCAGAAAATATTACCATGGTTCAAGAGATTGTGCACTCCATGAAGAGAAGTCAAGCTAAAAAAGGGGATTTGGCCTTAAAAATGGACATGTGAAAAGCCTTTGATAGGCTTGAATTGCCATTTATCATTGAAGTTATGAAGAAATTTGGGTTCTATGACAAATGGTGTCAATATGTTTTCCAGTGTATTAGCACTACTCAGATTAAGGTGATGAAAAATGGATCACCTTGTAAACCTTTTTCTCCCACAAGGGGAATTAGGCAAGGTGATCCTTTGTCACCCTACTTATTTATCCTAGTTATGGAGGCCCTCTCAAGAAAGCTAGCTTATTGTGAATCAACAGGTCAATTAACAGGCATAAAAATTGCAAGGGAAGCACCAAGGATCAATCATTTATTGTCTGCTAACGATTGTTTGCTCTTCTGCAAAGCAAATATTCCGCTTCTCAAAGTGATTCAAGAGTTCAGTTCTTCTTCAGGACAATTGAACAATTTTAACAAGTCTTGAATCTACTTCAGTAAAAAGGTGCCTGCAGATATCAGAACTACTATCTCTAATACTCTAAATGTTGTTCAAATGGATCTCAATGAGAATTATTTGGGGCTACCTCTGTTTATAGGTAAGAATAAGAAGATACCTTTTTCTAATTTGATTGACAAGATGAACATGAAAATGGATGCATGGAGAGAAAAGAATCTAACAGAAGCTGGTAGAACAGTCCTTGTGAAGAATGTTCTTAACTCAATTCCAGTGCATCACATGACATCTTTCAAGCTACCTGAAGACACTATTTCTAGTATGAACTCTGCTCAGTCAAGTTTTTTGAAAGGAAAAAAGAATAATAAATGAGTACATATGTTTTCCATCAAAAAAACATGCTTACACAAACAAGATGGAGGTCTTGGTTTAAGGGACATGGGACTTTCTAATAGGGCTTTGCTCTGCAAATCAGCATGGAAATTTTGTACAAAAACTGAAGACTTGTGGGTGCAAGCTCTTAAGGCTAAGTATGGGTCTGTTGGTGATATGTTCAATGTTATAGACAAAGCAGACTCCTCTTGGAGCTGGAAGAGTATCAGTTCTGAGCTTCAATTTGTCAAGAGGAACTTCTATTGGCATTTAGGTGATGGTAAAAACATAAAAACCTGGTTTGACAAGTGGATACCTGAGAAGCAGGAGCCTCCTATTCCAAAAGTAAGCCCAAGCCTTGCTTATCAATATAATACTGTGAGTTCTCTCTTCTCTGCTGATGGTACTGCCTGGGATGTCAATCTTCTTCATACTCTATTCAGTAGTCATGAGGTCAATCAGATATTGAGTATTCCTATTCATCCTTCTCAACAAGACATATTAGTTTGGAATTTAGAGAAAAATGGAGAATTCTCTGTAAAGTCTGCATACAAGAAGATGTATGAAGAGAAACACCAAAACCAACATCTCAGTACTTCTGACATGAAGCCAATTTGTGCTAGATTGCGGAAACTGCCTTGTATCCCAAGAAATCATCATCATTTTCTATGGAGATGTCTGAATGGTAGTCTTTCTACACGGGTAAGATTAGGTGTAGCCATGAGTCATATTGATAAGAGTTGTCCAAGGGGTTGCAATACTAATGAAGATGATAACCATACACTATTGAAGTGTGACTTTTCCAGAGCAGCATGGCTTGCAATTACTGGTATTCATTCAGTTAATATTCCTTCGATCAGAAGCTGGATAATCAGTTGGTTTGATGATTTATCCCAGGGCTACATCTCTGAACAAGAACTTATCAAAAGGGCAACAGTTTCTTGGTGTCTTTGGACAGAGAGATGCAAAGTCATTTTTCAAGAAAACAACATGACCATTGAAACTTTCATTTTAAGGACACAAAATATCTTGACCTCTAATGTCTTTGCTAATAACCAATCTGTGTCTGCAAGGAATGTGAGAGTTAACATGGCTAACTTGTCTTGGACGCCTCCAAGTCATGACTATATGACTATAAATTGTGATGGGTCTTTCTCTAAGGAAAACAAATCAGGAGGATTGGGACTAATTATCTGTAATTTTGCAGGAATGCCAACTGGAGCAAGGTGCGAATTTGCCAAGGAACTGATGAATGCGAAACATGCTGAGTGTCTAGCTCTAAGAGAGGCAGTCCAGTGGGCAAAGCAACTAAAGCTGGAAAGGGTGAACTTCGAGCTTGACTCTCAGCTGGTGGTTAATGCAGTAACTAGAGGAAGCAATTACCTGGAGAGTGGAGACTGCATCATTTTATTTCAGAAATTAAGTATATTCTATGTAGTGAGTCCTCTTGGAAATGTTACTATATAAATAGAAAAATAAGGTAGCTGACATTCTCTCAAAGAATGCCAGAGTTGGAAAATTAAGTAGAGTTTTGGCAAACTCCATGCCAAACTCTATTGTCAGTCAGGTTTTGAATGAACAACACTCTGTTCCAGTTTCCTCTCATTAATGAAGTTTTCTTTTCAGTAAAAAAAAAAAAACAACTAACCTGTATGATCGCTTCACAAATTTTTGATACTTACTTTTTTAGAGACGCCTTGCATGTCGAGTTCATTCTTTCATATAATTCGTTAATTTTAGATTAATGTTGAATGTGCTCTATACAATAATCCACACTTGGAATTTTAGGGCGGCCGACCTAGAATCCCAAGTGGGGTGTTACAAAGTGGTATCAGAGCTCTCGTAACATAAATCCTTGGAAACGGGTGTTGGGTCTTGTTTGATCACGTTATGAACAAGTTTTTGGACCATTTTTGAAAAGAAGGGTATACCAAGTACACCACCAAATTTTTGTAATAGGAGAAAGAATTACTAAGTTCTTTTGACAAAATAATGCGCAAAAATAAATGCACACACTTGAAGTTTTATTAACGAGAAAACTGCAATCCAGCAGAAAACCCCCGAAACCTAGTCTAGTTTTGAACATGCACCTTATTAAGTCGGTACAAACACTAACGTACTATCATACTTTAAAATGAAATGTATTTGAGACCGAATTAACCCTCCAAGAAGTTCAGTTGCAGTTGTGCCCCTACATGGCTCTCGCAAGAACCTATGCACTTGATTCCCTTACATAACGTCTTTTATAGCCTAACAGTTTATCTACAATCCTTTGTAAAGGCTAGCACTACACTGCCTCTAAGAGGACACCTGGTTTTCGATTTCCTTAAGATATTCAATCAAGGTTCAGGGAAATCGAAATCGATTTCTTTATCAATTAGGGCTTTTTAATCTAGCCAAAGTAACAACCTTAACCCTAGGTGTAAATTGTTTTCTTTGTAGAAATTCCAGGATTTAATCTTACTGAAAAGAGCCTTATGAAGATTATATAAAAATCTTGATCTTATGACTGATAATTCACGAATAATATATTCGACCCGAGATACATGATCAAGGTTTCTAAAGCTTATAAAACCCTTCTATACACTTTGGACTTCAAAAACTTTTCACTCTAGCATGGTTCGCGATAGGTACGTGAACCTGTTAGCTTGAGTACTCGATATTGAATTTCAATTGCTAAGCCATTGTACATATATGCATGCTTCCACTAAAAGTTTAAAATTTTCATACACAATGGTAAACCAAAGTATTGAGACTCATAGAACTTTTTTTTTCAATCCTTCTTATAAAATCAGCATACAACGCCATCGACTATAATATGATATATGGTAAACAAGAGATCATGGGATAGTCCTTACGAACCTTTTGAGGAGAATACGAAACATAATCAAATATGCAATCTCCGGTCTTTAATCTTCAAATGGTCTTCGTCTCAACAACTAATCTATTCTAGTCCGAGAATTACATTGTAGACTAATCAAGGATTGTGTTTTGGCAATTAAACTTGACAACTGACTTGACATACCAATGCCAGTGGGTTTAACCGAGCAATTCCTAATAATCTTTCCCTTTTTTAATTTTAGTGACGAAACTAATCTTACGCGTCCTGATTTTTCTTGAATGCTTTTATATCTTCAAAATTTTCTTCAAAGTTCTTCCGTGTATGATCGTAATGCCAATGTTATTGAAGATTTGCAGCATCAATAAAAACATCCAAAAACTTCACCTTACAAGTTTTGAATGGTCAAAGTCCAATAAAAGTTGTTATGCAAGCAAGTAGTATTACAAGATTGTGAGCATATTGCAGTAGAACTTTTATGTAATAGGATGTTATATGTACGCTGAGGAAACATGATTTACTTGTACTAACTTATTTTTTATATGAGTTTTAGATGTTTCTTAAGTATATGTTGTTGATGTTTTCTCTTTGCATCAATGAACATTTAAGGGTTCAAATATGAATGTTTAGTTGAAATTATAGAGAAACTAAAGAGTAGGCTAATCTTATTTGTGGAACCCGCCACTTCACCACCCAGACTAATCTTTTTTCGTTCGTTAATCTTTTTTGAGTTGTTACAAATGAACAACATTTTTTCTATTAATATATATATATATATATATAATAAGATCATAACTATGTTGCACAAGAGCGACAGGTCCTCCATAACCCCATGGACGGCTAATCTACAAGTTAGGGATGGCCAACCATCCTTATGATAATATGTGATACGTGTGGTAATATATAAATCATTTATTTATGATTTACATAACATACGATCAATTAAGTACAATAATATATAAATAAAAAAATAATTGAAATAGTTAAACTAAGTAAGCTAATAGCGTGACATTCAAACGAAGTTACCGTAGTTATTTCAGTAAAACAATTACATTGAAATAAGGTAAAGATCAATGATTAGTTACAATCATAAAACATTATCGAAAGAAATTACATGAGGGAAATCAAAAGAAGAAATAAAATAAATGTCACTAATCCATATTTTTTTTTACTTTGCCAATAAATAAATTTGAAAAGGTGGAGATATCAAGTACATCACCAGCTTTTAATTCGTGAACCTTTATAATATGTTTGGCTTGAATGATCTCAAAAATCAACATTCAAGTAACAATTTGAGATGAGTTCTTTGATCAACTAACATAACGCCTAGTTTTGGATTACCTTAAGTCTTTTATTGTTGTCTTTGATGCTACTCTTGGATTCATTGGATTTGGTCTCTTTGGAGGAAAGGCCCTTGGAGATGCTGACAAATGCAGTGGCGGGACTACTCTTTGTTAGGGCATTGTCCGGTCAAACCCACTAGCGTTGGTATGTCAAGCTAGTTGTCAGTTTTAGGTGTCAAAATTCAATTCTTGATTTAGCCTACTAGAGTTTAGATTTCGGAAATGGGATATAGACGGAGTAGTAGAGACCTTGAAGACGAAGACTGTGAAGACAAAGAAGACATCAATTATTCTTCATCGACAAAAGGTTAGTAGGAGTTATGACTTTATGGATATTCTTCTATTTCTACTTTCTCTATTCTTTCGAAATATAGTCGACTACTTTAGTAGTAATGTAGCGATTGAGATCGTGTTCTTGTGTAACATGGCTTTATGTCATGACCAGTATTTGATCCCACGAATACTGTGAATCAAGAACGTATGAGATAGATTCGACGCCATATGACCATTACAATGGTTTGCTTGCAAACTGTTATGTTGGATATGGATGAATCTAAAGGAGTGCTCTTGAGCAAAGAGCCTGTGGATCATAGCTGAGGACGTTCTCACGTCTAAGTTCTGGCTCAGCCCAGTTCTTCCAGCGAAGATCGGAATTGACCAAGTTTGACCAGCAGGCGGTTCCCGAACCGGTTTGCATACCAGAAGATGAAAATCTCCTGTGTCGCATTAGTTCCCGTACCTGTCTATCAGTAC